>JAFLJL010004027.1:0-18164 GCA_018398815.1 Conus ventricosus | reverse complement strand
GTTTTGGCCTATTAGCAAGGGAATAACCTGAAGAAAAAACCTTTTTTAGACTCGATGAAGAAGACTCAAAAAAGGGTTTGTGGTCCTTGCAAATTCGATGGGTTTTTGTTCCAAAAAGAAATTTTATCCAGAAGAGCTGATTCCTTAAAAATCAGAAGCCAGTGAAAAATTGAACTATGTGCGGCACGCATGATTAGCTGCAACACCCGATTTTTTCCCACAAAGAAGAACCCATTGGGAAAAATTAGTGCTGAGAGTCCTAGACACTGAATTCCAAAAACTGAGAAAAAAAACCCTGACTTGCCCTTGAAGGGTGCTTGGGGAAGCTGGGGCGTATGAACTGGTAAAGTCACAGCTCTCAGAACGGGGCGTCAAGTGTGGAGCATACAGGGCAGAAAAGGCGGGTAGTGATAAAGGGAAAAAGGGGAGGCGGTGTGGCCGCTCGAAAGGAGGGCAGCAGTCTTTCCCAAGGCAGAGGGGGCTCCCCCCAAAGGCGGGGGGAAGCACAGGGGGCAATTTTCACTTTTGGGGTGTCCACTACAGAAAAGTGTGCCGCACAAGGTAAGAAGTAAAGAAGTGTGGCGAAAAAAAACCATTTCGCAGCGTATGCAAACCAAGATAGTCAGCGCCTAATGAACCAAAAAAGGAAGGTGCACCCCAAGGGGTATCACTGGGGGCCTCAGAAACGGGAGGCCAAGCAAGGGTGGGGAAGAGGAAGGAGGAATATTTTTTTGGGAAATTGTGCAAAAAAAGCGAAATGAACCCCGGGGATGGCACTAAAAGTTGGGAGGGGGAAAGCCCATTCAGTTGTCGGGAGTGGATGTGTTTTTATCTCTCAGGCAACAAAAAGCAAGCCTTGCCACCATTAGCAAAACAGCGCAATCCTCCCTATCCAGGAGGTACCAAAAAAGTGTGGGGGACAATTTGGGGCCATTAGAAAGTCCACGACCGCTTAAATCACTTCGATTTGTCGTACAGTCAAAGACAGACAATTTCCTAGCAGAGAAGCACGGCACGAAGGACTTATCAAAGGATTGAGGTGTGAAGATGCCCTTTGGGGGCTTGATGAAACCTGTCCAGGGACCATGAAGACGTTTGAAAGAAGGGAAAGAAGCCTACAGTGTTCACCCAAAGAAGAATCCCAATACCCCTGCTAGACAAAGTCAAAGATGAACTCTCAAAGATGCAGAGACAGGGATTATAGAAGAAGTGACAGAGCCGACAGACTGGTGTTCACCGATTGTGCCAGTCATGAGAGAAGTCAGGATCAGTGAGAATCTGCACAGATTACAAGCATCTGAATGCAGCAGTCAAGCGTGAGCGCTACACACTTCCAACGTTGGAAGATATCCTGCACAAGCTGTCTGGATCGACCGTTTCAGCAAGTTAGACGCCACATCAGGGTTCTACCAGATTCCGCTTGACCCAGAGTCCGCAAAGCTTACTACCTTCATTACCCATGCGGTAGATTCTACTTAAGCGGTTGCCTTTCGGCATAACGTCAGCACCAGAGATTTTTCAAAGAACTATGGAAAACATACTGAAGGATGAGCCCAACGTCATTTGTTTCTACGACGACATACTGGTCCACAGTGTGGATGAACAAGCACATGAGCGACATCTTGACAGAGTGACAAAGAAACTGGCCAGCGACAATCTGAAGCTGAATCCGGAGAAGTGCGAACTCAGGAAGCATGAGATCGAGTTCTTGGGTCATCGAATCAGCAAAAACGGCATCTTCCAGATCCAGCCAAAGTGGAAGCCATCACGACCATGCCTGATCCAACCAACGTGCCTGAGTTGAGGAGGATGCTTGGCATGATCAACTTCCTAGGTCGCTATCTGTCCAACCTGTCCACTGTACTCCGGCCAGTGACGCACTTCTGGAGAAGGACCATGTATGGACGTGGGGACCAACACAGATCCAACCATGGTGACTGTGAAGAAGATGCTTACCTCATCGCCAACGCTAGCATTCTACAATCCGAGGAAGCCAACAGTCGTCAGCGCAGATGCGAGCAGTTATGGGATCGGAGGAGTGTTGCTGCAGGAACACCCCGAAGGCATGAAAGCTGTCGCATATTGTTCACGAACCTTGACAACCACTGAATGCAGATATGCCCAGATCGAGAAAGAGACACTGGCAGCAGTCTGGTCATGTGAGAAGTTCAGCAGATACCTGATAGGTCTGGAAAATGTGAAGCTTCAGACAGATCACAAGCCCCTCGTGCCCATCATCAACTACAAAGACCTTCAAGATACTCCCGTACGATGTCAGAGGATGCTGATGCGTCTCATGAGGTTCAGCGTCAAGGCAGAATATGTGCCGGGGAAGAAGCTTGTCGTCGCAGATGCTCTTCCCGCAGCCCTCAGACCACCGCTGAACAGCAAGATGAGGTCACAACACTCACTGAAGATGCTGGAAGCTACCTACACAGTATGGACATTTCTTGGTCGTGTGCAGCGTCAGACAAACGCATGCAAGAAATCGTAGAAGAGACGAAGAAAGACAGACTGATCCAAGAAGCCCTCCGCTAGCGCGTCAAGGATGGCCGCAATACATCACCGACGTTGAAGATGGATTGCGAGATACTACACAGTGTGCAGTGAACTCAGTGAGAATCAGGGTCTTCTCACCAGAGGAAAGCGCATTGTGGTCCCAGCTTCGCTACAGGGCGACATCCTGTCGCAGAATCCACGAGGGTCATCAAGGGATCACGAAGTGCCGTGAGAGGGCGAAGGAAGCAGTTTGGTGGCCCGGAATCAATGCAGAATGAAGAAAGTGGTTGAAGAATGCAAGCATTGTCAGGAGAAGAGGTCATCCAGACCAACGAACCATTGATTCCAACAGAGCTACCTCAGAGAGCATTCCAGAAGTGTGGCGTAGATCTATGTAACTCAAGGGACAGTCATATCTCGTTCTTGTGGATTATTACTCTCGGTATATAGAACTGGCTCACCTCTGACGATCACCACAGTGGAGGTCATCAAAAACCCGAAGACATGTTTGCAGCGGGGAACCCCTGAAAAATTTGTCCTGAAAGGGGAAGCAGTTCCATCCAAAAGATTCCCAGATCTTTAAGGAGGGGGGATTCAACACTCATAAAAGCCCCCCATTCCACAGGCAAACGGTGAGGGGGAACGAGCATACAGACGGAAAGAAAATTGCAAAATGATCCAGCACTCGCTTTTCATCTAAGAACAACCTTTTGAAGCCACGGTACACCCAGACAGCTCGATCAGGAGGCGTCTGAAAACAACACTCCAACATGTCAAAAAAACCTCGACCCTGAGTCTGCGAGAAATCAACAGTGCAGCCAGTATGAAAAGGGCCCAAGAAGAAAACAAACGAATTTGATGGGCCCCATGGAGTACGGTTTGATACACATTTCCTGGCGCATCGTGATGCAGAAGCTGAGGGGGAGAAGAGTTGGAGGCCCCGCAGTGGTAGCGCAATCGCACCAAGATTTCCCCGTTGGAAAAACCACGGGCAAGTACCGGCCGCAACAGGGGTCACCCCAGGGGTTTACACGGGCTACGCCCGAGAAATCCACTCCCCACCCCCTTTGTCCAAACTGACCCCTTTCCCCACGCAAAGCCCCATCCCTGTATCCAGGACCAAAGGCGGGGCAGCACAAAGCCCCAGTCCCCTCCCGGCCCCTGAGCGGTTTAGTTCACAAAGAGCCAGGTCAGGCCTTTTCCGGGCCATATCCGGAGTCCCAGCGGGATGGTGTCAGCCAGGGTGGAGGGTCTGCTAAAGTTCATCCACAGAACCCCGGCCGGGGGCCAGATTGTTCCCGGATTCTAGGGCAATCAACAGCGCCCGACACCCGGGGACTACCCGCGCGGAGAGTCAACAATGCCCGCCTGCTTCAGAGTGAAAATACCTCCCAGAGGGAAAGGGCTTTTTATTTATTTATTCCTTAAATTCGAACTGCTTGCAAACAACAGAATCAAAGTTGTTATGAAATTTAAATTTTAAAAAAAGCAAAATTCTTATCTCCTTCCTCGGGTTATTTGTGGACTCTAAAAAGTAATTACAAGCCACTTCGCAAAGGCTGAATTTGTCCATCTCAAAGGAAGGGAGATGTCGCGTGTCGCGTAGTGATTGGCATTAAGTCCCTTGTTGTGAATGAACATCCGGCTCTTCGGATAACTGGTTTTGGCGGGTCGCCTTCATGTTCATGTCATCTACCAGAAGCGGCGATTAAACCCTGTTCGTCTCTCTGCATATGTTGTGGGTCTGTTCAAGGTATGACGGTTTTGCATTAGTGGCACAATAGCGCTACACTGTGCACTGAGTGTAAGCGAGTAAAGTAGGAGTGAGGGGGGCCCCTCATTGTGGTAGTCCCATGAAAAGTTAAACCCTAGCCTATTCAGAGTTGACATGCCAATGCTTACCGATGTGTAAACAATAAAAGTTGATGTGTGAAAGTGCACTTAACTTGTGTTAGTTCTCTGTTGTTCAATCAAATGTTGATGTTTTAACTTCTCTCTTCAATTCTGTCTCTCGGACTACAAGTACTTCTATGAGTACAGGCCAAAGGAAAATTATCACAGAGCCACTGACTAGTACGAAAATTGCTCCTTCCACCACTAGTAAGAGAGAGGGTGTAGTTGAAGTGTTAAGATAATTCCCATTGATAAATTATCTCCAGTCCTTCCACTAGAGAACCCACCTGCACACACATACCTCATTCACATCTCTTCACAGTAATTTAGTCCCTTGCGGATTCATTCCAAGAACTGGCCCTCAGCACTTGTGTCTTAAGAGGTTATCTTTTATATTTTCTACTTTTCACAAGAAAATGTAGCTTGTTTGCTCTTTCATGATTTTCTTTTGCTTCTTAGGTGGCACCTTTGGTTGGTTTTTTGAAAACTCAACAAACATACTACGGTTATGCACACCAGCCTTTTCTGGATAGCATTCTTCTTAAACAGAAAAGGCCAGAGAGTCAAATTCACTGCGAGCGTGGCATAGCAGTGGACACCATGGGAGAGGTGGCAGCTCTCCTTTGAAGGATGTCGATGTAAGCGATCAGCGTCGTCGGCGGCACAGACAACCTTCCAGCCATGTGGGTGACGACGGGTCTAGCCTGTGTCGCCGGGGAACGGCTCCTGGAGATGTGGGGCGATTGGCGAAAGAGCGCTGCATGACTGCGACTACAGTGGCTTGGAATACCGTGCTGTTTTAAGGGTTGACAGACATGGGGGCACTCCTTCGGGGTTGGGCTGAAAAATTGCCCTCTCGGCCGCAGTCAGCGAGTGCCCGCCAAGTTTTAGGGACTCGTGCAGCGCTCCAGCGACTTTCGTCCTGCTCCCTTCTTGAGGCGGCCTCACGCGGCACAGGACCATCGCCACCCGAGCATGAAGAAAAACCGCCAGGTGGTCCTGAAGACAGCCTGATGTTTGGGGAACAGATGCAACATACATCGCCCATCGTCGGTCGACCAAGAACCTGAAATGAACCAACGTTCAAGACCAACTCCGCCAAACTTGAACCAGCATTCAAGAAGATAACGACCAGAATTGAGCCAATGTCCAAGAGGAACACGAGCTCTGGACCCCATTGAAACTACCCACTACTGCCAGGCGACAGCAGTTGCCACAAATATGCAGACCCATGTCTGCAGAACCTTGTCCTTAAGGCCTCGGACCGATAGGACGTTAATCTCGCCCTGAATGCGAGTAAAATTACCACTTTCCGCGGTCACTGAGGAGAAACGATCGGGTTTCGAAATATCGGTATCTGACCAGGAGTTATATGTTAGTGAGCTTCCTCCCTTTTGGAGATTGTCTCCCCCTTGAGACTATAAGCTTGCTGAAGGCTCATTTTGAGAAGCATTTATTTATTTTTCCCCATTCACCACTCAAGCACATACTGTTAGTTAGGCAGAATGCACATACTGTTAGTTAGGCAGATTATCTACCACTGCAGATATGAATGCTTATCTCCCCTATTTCTTCAATCTAAGACATAAGAGCAAGCTTTATATATAATATATATTATATATATATATAATATATTGTTATATATATATTATATATATATATATATATATATATATATATATTATATAACACAACAAACTAATAAATTCCAAGGATAAGTACCGGCACCGTTCCAGCAACTTACAGAGCAGCTTGGTGTTGCAATGACTGCAAGAAATATTGAATTATAAACAAAGCTTGCTCTTATGTCTTCAATCAAATACATAAGAGCAAGCTTTGTTTATAATTCAATTATATTATATATATATATATATATGTATACATACCATACATACAGGGGAGGGAGGAGAATGGGGGGGGGGGGGTTAGATCGTGGTTTTGTTCACAAGAACTCGATGCGACAAAAAATAATAAAGATTGAAAAATAGCCGAAGTGAAAGGGAATATAAAACCTCAACAGGTCTCTAGTTACAGTTCGAAATGCAAAAAGGTGATTGGACAAGGCTTTTAAGAACCGTAGCATCCAGATCCAGATTTGAAACCCAATTTGTTAGATACATTTTTATCAAAGGACAACGATACATGGTAAAGGATGAGAAATATGGTATCCTCATACACATTTCTAATTGACTCTTGTCAATTTTGTCCAAAAATGATTTAGTTTGATTTGCACGAGACACATGAGCATCCTTATAGTGATAATCATTATCTCTTTATTTCAGTTGAGCAGCACGTGTGTGTGTGTGTGTGTGAGAGAGAGATTTCAGTTTCAGTTTCATCACGGAGGCGTCACTGCGTGCGGACTAGTCCATATACGCTGCACCACATCCGCTAAGTCTTGAGACCACACTACGCATGATTTGAAGCTGATGGATATATGAATTAACAACAAAGATGAGACAATTGAAGAAGAGGGTCTCGTGGCTACGACTCAGCGGATGTCTGACCTACGCATTAGCCCAACGCGCTGGTCAGACCTTGAGTGCCTACCTACCTTTTCTTTTTTTTTCTTTTTTTCTTTTTTGGTGGTACACGTGTGTGTATGATGTGTGGGCATGGGCCCATGTGTGTGCGTGGGTGCATGTGTGTGTGTGTGTGTTTGTGCGCGCGCGAGCGTCCGCGCAGGCATGTGTGCGCATTGGTTGTTTTTTGTGTGTGTGTGTGCAGGAGAGAGAGAGACAAGACGAGATAAGACAAAATTCTTTATTTACGAGGATAATAGATAAACACTGATGTGCTTTTTTACATCCAGTCCTCGCCCTGTGTAGGGTCCAACAATATAAAATAAAAGGTAGCAAAGGAAGCATGCAAAAGTGACGAGAACCACAATACAATACGGGATTAAAATTTAAAACGGGGAAAAGAGAGAGAGAGAGAGAGAGACGCACGAGCGAAGGGAGTGCGGGGTAAGCCTGCAGAGAGAGAGGAGAGAGAGAGAGAGAGGGTGGGGGAGAAAGAGGCCAGAGTGGGTGCGATAAGAGAGCATGTTTAGAACAATCTGACAATCAGAAAATTCCAAAGAGATACAAGACAATCAATTTTGAAACACCGGGGGAGGGGGTGGGGGATAGAAATAAAGCACAAATGGAGGTGGGAAAATGCATAATGATAGCCCAGTCGCCACGGGTAGGAGGGATATCATATGGATAAAAAATCAAGTCATTCCAGCAGAACCGTGAGAGAGAGAGAGAGAGAGAGAGAGAGAGAGAGAGAGAGAGAGAGAGAGAGAGAGAGAAGAGAGAGAGAGAGTCACATAAAAAATACAAGCATTTCGACAGAATGACAAGAGGGCAGGAGGTAGTAGGAAACACACACACACCACACACACACACACACACACACACACACAACACACACACACACATGTACTCATATAAGACATACTTGCTAAACAAAACATACATGTGCATTTCAAGTACAAAAACACTTTCTAAATAGTCAGGTACATACATAAGGCAAAGAGGGTGGTGGTGATTGGTGGTGGATTTATGGCGGAGTATGCAAGTACTGGCACATAAGATGGTTGAAATAATGGTGTTTGAAGGTTGATATGCATTGGCGTTGTTTGGTTGATTCAGGGAGCGAGTTCCATTGACAGGAACCTGAATATGTTAAACTGGATTTGAATAAGTCAATTCTAGGAACAGGGACATGAAGTTTGGGTAGAGTCCTTGAGGAATTTATTGAGAATCTGTTAACTAATGTTGAGGGTGCCTTCCCTGACACAATCTTGTGCATTATGATCCCTTTGTTGTATTCTAATCTCAGACTTAATGGGAGAATTTGAATCTTTTTATAGTCCGAGTCCAGAAGACTACTGCTTTTTAGGAGGACTAATTTGAGTGCTCGCTTGTGTAGGCTTAACAATGGTTTGAGAGTGTTAGCGCTAGCACAGTCCCATAGAGTAGATCCATAGTCTATGTATGATTGAATATGAGACTGGAAAAAGAGCTTGCGTGAATGCAGGTCGAGGAAGCATTTGATTTTTGAGAGTTGATAAACTTTCTGTGAAACTTTTTTGCATAGTGAGGTTATGTGAGCTTGCCAACTCATATTGTTTTCAATTGTTATTCCTAGCACTTTGAGGCATGTAACCTGTTCAACGGGTTCATTTTAAGATGTACAGGAGGAAACTTAAGAGTGAGATTTTTGTCTTTTTTTGCCTGGTTGTGATAAGCATGGATTTAGTTTTTTGAGGGTGAAGCGACATATCGATGTGATTTAGTTCAGTCCATTTCACGAGATCATTCGCACTTTCTTTGTAAAGTTTGTGCAAGAACAGTAACATCAGAATGATTTGTGTGGATTGTTGTGTCATCAGCAAAAAGTTCGCAGGTGGATGTGATATGTAGAGGGAGATCATTGATGTAAATTGTGAATTATAAGGGACCCAAGATAGAGCCTTGTGGGACGCCATAGGAAAGTGTTTGAAATGAAGAGAAGGTTGGATTATATTTTCACACATTGTTGCCTATTTGTGAGATATGAGTGAAAAAAGCGTAAGAGTTCTTGTGGATAAGCCATTCAATTTAATTTTCTAAGAAGAAGGTTGTGGTCTATCACATCAAATGCTTTTTTGAAATCAATAAATAGGAAACCACTATATCTGTTGTTGTTAATGCTGTTTAGCCAGTCATCACCAGGTTGATTAGTGCTATGTGGCATGAATGGTTGTGTCGGAACCGGACTGTCTTGGATGAAGCAAGTGGTATGTATTAAGGTGGTGTAATGTGTGTTTGTTTATGTGTTTTTCCAAAGGTTTGGAAAGAGTGGAAAATGATTGAGATTGGTCTGTAGTTTGCAGGGTCTGAGCTGTCACTGCTTTGTAGATAGGAATGACTTTTGCTTTTTTGAAACTATTGGGAAAATGATTTTTGTCGATACATAGATTGAAGACGTATGTCAACGTATTTGTAATTGTGGAGCTGATAGTTTGAGAATTTTGCGTCTAGGCCATCCACCCCGCAGGTACTTGACTGTTTTAGGTGCGTTAGGTAGTGATAGACTTCTAATACTGTTATTGGTGAATATAAAGTTCAGACGTGATGTTTTTTATCATGGCAATATTGTTTCAGGTTTTGAAGGTCGTTTGATCTTGAAGAATCAGCCGTGACAACTTTATTGGCTATAGTGCAAAGTGGGTGTTCAGTTGTTCGACAGAGATGTCTTTAATTATAGTTGATTTTGAAGAAGATTGATTGTTTGTAAGCTCGTAAATAGCTCTTCATACCAATTTTGGGTTCTGATTTGATGAAATTAGTTCTCGATAGTATTTCTTTAGGAGAGAGAGAGAGAGAGAGAGGAGAGAGAGAGAGAGAGAGAGAGAGGAGAGAGAGAGATGATGATGATGATGATGATAATCTTTATTTCCAAGGGTAACAGATAAGCGAACACATGTTTTTTTTTCATCCGGCCCTTGCCCCGTTAAGGGACTAAGTATGACTAGCGACGAAAACTTACAAAACTTTTAACAAACATACATATATTCACAACATTAAAAGTTTATGCATTACATGTTCAGGCGTAGATGACTTTAGAAGGAAAAGGAAACGATTTAAACAACAACAAGAATAAAGAAATTGATTACAAAGAAGAAAAGAGTTAGCACACACAGATATATGGAATAAGCGATCCTCCTATCGAAGGGGAGGGGAGGAGAGAGAGAGAGAGAGAGAGAGAGAGAGAGAGAAGAGGAGAGAGGAGAGACGAGAGAGAGAGAGGAGAGAGAGAGAGAGAGAGAGAGACTTACATTCCTTTTGTAAAAGATTAACATACAACAAACTGCTAAGAATAATAAACTAAGACAATTACAATGCATCAATAATATCAACATTTGTTCTTTCTTTTACATTTATATGATGTGGTTATAAGGCAAAACGAGAACGAACAATCAATTATCAGTAAGCAACAATAAATTCCTAGTATCAATAATTATAACATTTATTTTTCATGATGCGTGCGCGCGTGTGTGTGTGTGTGTGTGTGTGTGTGTGTGTGTGTGTGTGTGTGTGTCTGTGTCTGTGTGTGTGTGTGTGTGTGTGTGTGTGTAGTGCGTGTGTGTGTGTGTGTGTGTGTGTGTGTTGTGTTGTGTGTGTGTGTGTGTGTGTGTGTGTGTGTGTGAGAGAGAGAGAGATGAGAGAGAGACAGAGAGAGATGCCATTATTATTTACCTTCCCCCATCTTTGTTGTTTTCTTCTTTACCATTCATACACTACCCAAATTTATAATTATAATTAAGCGACAATCCATCGAAACGCAGCCGTAGTTAACGAAGAGAGAGAGAAAGAGAGAGAGAGAGAGAGAGAGAGAGAGAGAGAGGAGAGGAGAGAGAGAGAGAGAGAGGAGAGAGAGAGAGAGATTATAATTCATTTTTCTATCCAAATATCACATGCTAAGCATAACTATAAATTTGAATAAAGAGCAATACATCAATATGATCAACAGTAATCGGATACACATTTATCACCTTGCAGTTACAGTGCTCAAAGAAATAAAAGTATTAAGCATCAATCTATTCGTGACAATGCACAATAAAACCAGCGACCACAATAGTCATTCATCATAATATGATTTCAATCATTAATATAACCAATAGTAACCATATCTCTCATTTATCATTATCTGTTTTTTAAAAACATCAGTGGAAAGGAACGGCGTATCAGTTTAATATGCAGCAAAACAGAGGGTGTGCCCTGGTATATGTATTTTGTTCTATAGCAATGGTCTGCTGTGAATGTGTGATTAGTTTTTCCCTGAAGGATTCTGTAATATGAGTACATCGGAAATGTAGTGGAAGTGAATTCCAAACCACGCTACCTGAGTAGATAAGCTTGATTTTAATAGATCTATTCTAGGTGTGGGAACTGGAATTTGGTTGAATCCCTAGGGTTTATGCTAAAATTTGGACTGAAGAGTTTGTGGTGCTAAACCGATGCTATTTTTGCATTAGCTGACATTTGTTGACAGCAAACATTTCTTGTGACGGAAGAGCCCCCGCTTTAGTATAATCCCTTCACTAAGACTAGATGATTTTAATAGAACTGCTTTAAGTGCTCTTTTGTAGACACTCTTAAGAGGTTTCATGGCATAGCACTAGCAGAATCAAATAGTGTTGAACAATAATTGATTGAAGAGAGAATATGTGCGTGTAGGAACAATTTCTGGCATGAGGTTTAAGAAATGCTTAATCTTGCACAGCTGATATGTTTGTCTGGATATTGATTTTACCTAAACTGCGAAGGTGATGGACCAAGAAAGATTATTATCAACATATACACCTAGAACTCGATGGCTATCCCCACTTCAATTTCCTGATTATTAATAAAAACAGATGGGGGCTGTGTGGTTATGTTTTGTCTTCTCTGCCTTGTTGTTATCAGCATTAGTTTTGTTTTGTTAGGATTCAGTGACATGTGATTTACATTGCACCAATTACTTAAGATATTAGCATTCTTCTGTAATGAAGTGAAACAGCTTCCAAGCTGGGGTACTTGTATGGACAGTGGTATCATCACAAAAGAGTTCACATGAATCCTCAATATAAAGAGGAGGATCATTTATATAAACTGAGAACAGCAAAGGACCTAACACAGAACCCTGGGGTACGCCATGTTGGATAGGTAATTCTCTGATAAATTGTTGTTGACACAAACGATTTGTTGACGGTCTTCTAGGAATGATGTTATCAGTTGGAAGGTATTTCTGTTATACCATATGATAAAAGCTTCCAGCATAACAATTTGTGGTCAATGACATCAAAGCCTTTGCAAAATCAACAAACAGTGCGCCACAATATTTATTCTCATTAACACTGGCTAGCCATTGATCTACTAGGTTTGTAAGCGCTGTATGACAAGAATGATTTTTCCCGAATCCGATTGATTTTTATTTAGTAGGTTGGAGGAGTCAAATGGTGGCAAAGATGCTTATTTATGTGTTTTTCCAAGGGCTTGGACAGAACTGGCAAATGGATATAGGTCTGTAGTTCGAAGGTTCAGATTTGTCTCCAGATTTGAAAATGGGTATACTTTTGCAACTTTGAACTGAGCGGGAAAGTGACATTTATCAATGCATAAATTGTAAATGTAGGTAAGAGTTTCACATATAACAGGTGCTGATAGTTTCAGTATTTTTCCATCAATCCCGTCAAGTCCGCGGCTTCCTGTCTGCTTTAATTGGCATAAAGCTTGGCAAACTTCACTAACTGTCATAGGTGGAACTGGTGTTGCTGGACGAATGTTCATAGCATTGCAAAAAGTTTTTAATTTTTGTAATTCATTTGAGTCAGTATTCTTTTCTTTGACAACGTGTTCTGCAACTGTTGTAAAGTGTTGGTTGAGTTCATTTGGTGTTATGCTGGTAATGGGACTTGTCTTTGACTGTGAAGTTTTATTTGTAAGTTCATTTATTGCTTGCCATATGGACTTCGAATTTTTTTTGTTGGCTACAAGTTCACGAAAAAAATTCATTTTTGCTGTCCGTTTGAGTGATATTGACTTTATTACGTTGCTTTTAAATCCATCCGACTTCCCTTCTGCTTCAAGCAGATCGTCGCGTAAGAAACAAGCAGCTTGTATTTCATCAGTCATCCACTTTGGTGTGCACTATGTTTAACTCGACGCGTTTTGAATGGTGCATGCTTGTCATAAACGAATTAAACGTGTGTAGCCAGTACTCAAGCGCTTTCTCTGGATCAGTGTAATTATAACATTTATAAGGGGGGAATTCATGAGGTCAGTGAGAAAGGTATCTTCTTGGAGTGTCCAAAGATCTGTAAGTGATATGTTGTGGCCAGTTTTAGGAATTTTGATTCCACTTCTTTTCCACGTAATGCATACTGGAAAGTGGTCGCTGCATCCATTCAAAGGCACACATTTCTCAATGACGTTTTGTGGTTCAGAAAAGATAGATGTGGTCAATTATTGTTTTGCTAGTGAGTGTTACTCTGGTTGGCATGTCTATAATTTGGGAATAAGTATGTATGAGGTAGTCCTATCTGACCATGATGTTTGGCACTTCAATAGATCAATGTTGAAATCACCTAAAGTATTAATTCTGTGGCATCAAGCGATGCTGCATCCATCATAGCCGTAAACTTGTCCATCCAACCAGCATTTTCCGCTGGGTTTCGATATACAAAATCCTATTTTGATCGGTTTTGTTCTCTTCAACTTGATTACTAACTATCACGATTCAGCAGGCACACGGACGACAGACAAACACGCTTAATGATGTTTTGTGATCCACTATATTTGTCTAGGAAATGGCCCAGAGCAAACCGCCAAACCGAGCGTCGGTCTCATCGCGCATGCGTATCTTTCAACCGCATTCTATCACATCTCCCCCCTTTTAATGGACAAACAGGTGCACCGAGTTGCACAGAAACTTATGAATTTAGAGTCTGTTTGGGATAACCGAGGGAGAGACGAGTCTTTGACAAACTTCAACACAATTCGAAAACCCAGGCCGGTACGGTAGACCACAGGGTGAAGAGGATGGTGTTAGTCTCTGTATCGTGCTGGAATGACAACAGCTCGTCCACAGCGGGTTGTCTGAACGGAAACAGGTGATGCTGTAGATGGACCGGTCTGGATGGGCTGCTGTAGAAGGCAGGGCGCTGGTGTCCCGGGAGGGTTTGGCTGGTGGCATTGGATACCAGCCTGAGGTGTTCCTGGTGACTGGGGATCAGCCAAAGGATATACTTTTGGCTGAGGGTCAGGACAGGGGACCCTGGGTTCAGTTGGGGAGTTGTGGGCAGGCGGCATCTGAGCAATGGCACCCTGAGGGATGGAGTGGGATAGGCGGAGGTTGTCTGCGGTTCCGTCTATACCGCATACCTTGGGAGTTCCCACCAGGTAAGATCTGGGGCGCGATCTGGTCGAGGACTCTGGCAGGTTTGGACCATTGGGGATCATGATCCAGTTTCTGCAGGACATAGTCTCCTGGGAGGAGCTCAGGAAGGATCGAACTCCATGATGCCTATCGTAGTATTTCTTGTTGTTCTCTTTGGCTTTAGCATCCCTTTGAGCTATGGTCTCTCTGTCATATTCCTGCGGTTTCAAGTTGACAGGAAGTGTTGGAACTGTAGTCCTCAATCTTCTTCCCATGGCGAGTTCAGCTGGACTCACTCCTGTAGACGCCGTGGGAGTTGCTCTGTATGCGAGAAGAGCAAGAAAAGGGTCCTTCTGTTGCAAGATTCGCCTTGGCGATCTGCACTCTCTCTCTGCTTCTCCGTTGCTCTGCGGGAAGTAAGGACTACTGGTAGCATGCGTGAAATGCCAAGTGTCAGAGAAGGTCTTGAATTCCGATGAGGAAAACTGTCGTCCATTGTCTGTGCTACAACATTCGGGATCCATGATGGGCAAAAATGTTCTTCAGTTTTCCGATCACACAGGCGGATGTCATGGTTGGCAGGTGAGCAATTTCCAAATATCTGGAGAAGTAGTCGATGACGACGAGGGGTACTGAGAACCCTTGACTTCACACAGGTCGGCACCAATCATTTGAAATAGGCCCTTCAGGTAGAGGTGTAGGTCTGAGAGGCTCTGATCTCTGCGATGGCTTCTTTTCATCACAGAGGGCACAAGAGCGTACCTTTTGGGCAATTTCTTTGGAGATTCTGGGCCACCAAACAGCATTGTTGGCGCGCTCGCGACACTTGGTGATGCCTTGGTGTCCGGCTGGATGGCTTCCAAGATTTCCTCTTGCATAGAGACTGGGATGACAATGCGATTTCCTTTGACGAGTAGCCCTTCGTGACACTGAGCTCGTTTCGGACTGCATAGAGCTCCTGGAGTTCAAGGTTGACGTCACTCTTGTAGACGGGCCATCCTTTTGCTGTGTACTCGAGCGCTGCTCTTGGGTGGTGTCACTCTTTGTTTCTTCTGCAATTCTTTGGAGCTGCTTGTCTGACACTGGCCAGGTTGACCGGACAAGGTCGATATGAGTCACAACGTCATCCAACAACTGGTGTTCTTGTGGGCTTTCTGCACTGTCTGGGGCTTCTTGACAGTGTGTCGGCGATGATGAGGTTCTTGCCAGGAGTGAAAACAGCTATCGGGTTGAACCGCATCATGCGCATAAGGAGCCGCTGGCAGCGAAGGGGCGTTGTCCTGAAGATCCTTGGTGTTGATAAGTGGTATGAGAGGCTTGTGATCTGTCTCCAGTTTGAAGTCTTCTAGTCCCACAAGGTATCTGGAGAATTTTTCGCAGGACCACACTGCTGCTAGGCATTCCTTTTCTATCTGAGCATAGGCGCGCTCAGCAGGTGTGAGGGTGCGTGAACAGTACGCAACAGGTTTCTTGACCCCATTATGTTCTTGGAGAAGGACGCCACCAAGTCCATAGCTGCTGGCATCACTGCTCACTGTTGTGGGTTTGGCAAGGTCAAAGAAGGCTAGTAGTCGGAGCCGCTGAACATGGTTTTGACGGCACTAAGACTCGCTTGCTGAGGCTTTCCCACATCCACTCCTTGTCCTTTTCCAGTAGCTCTGTCATGGGACGCAGGGTGCTGGACAGATGTGGAATGAGCGTCCAAGAAAGTTGACCATTCCCAGGATCCTTTTCAGGTCAGTGATGTTCTGTGGCTCTTGGCATGTTGATCATTGCTTCGACTTTTTCGTTGCTTGGACGAATACCTTCTCCGCTGATACAATGACCCAGGAAATCAATGCTGCTTTTCCAGAATTCTGACTTCTCCTGGTTGAGTTTGAGACCAACCTCTGCGAGTCTCTGCATAACTGCCTCATAGGTGTCTCTCATGCTCTTGTGCGTTCTGGCTGTGGATCAAAATGTCATCAAAGTAGCAGATGACATTGCTGACTCCATGGAGAATCTCTTCCATCTTCCTTTGAAAGATCTCTGAGGCTGAGCTAATGCCAAATGGTAGTCTTTTGTAGTAGAATCTTCAAAGGGTGGTCATAAAAGTTGTCAACTTTGCTGTCTGTAAGTCCAGAGGAATCTGCCAAAATCCTGACGTGGCATCTAGTTTTGTAAACACTGTTGACCCCTTCAGCTTGTGAAGAACGTCATCGATCGTTGGTATCATATACCTTTCTCTCTTCACAGCTAAATTCAGCTTCTTGAGGTCCGTGCAGATCCTGACTGCTCCAGATTTTTTTCATAACAGCAACCATTGGTGCGCACCAATCTGTTGGTTCGGTAATGGCCTCGATGACATTGGCTGCTGACATTCTCTCTAGTTCTGCTTTCACCTTCTCATACAGTGGAATTGGTATCCTCCTTGCTGTCGAGATGCTGTAGGGTTGAGCGTCGTCTTTGAGTTGAATTTTCATGGGAGTGCAGTTGACAGGCTTATCATCAAGCTCCCCAAAGATATGAGAGGAAACCTCGTTAATGCGCTGGACAAGGAGAAGTTGGCACGCTGCTGTTCGTCCCAAAAGATTGTCAGTAGTGGTTGAGTCAACAACGAAAAACTGCAAACAGTGAGGTCATTTTCCGTTTTGACAGTTGCAGTGAACTGTCCTCTGCAGGGTAAGGGACCAGATGGGCTACAGAGTGCTACCTTTGTTTGCTGTAAGGGAGGAGGGCAGGGGAATTGGTTGTATTGGGATGAGAGATGATAGACACATCAGCTCCCGTGTCTATCTTGAAGCGGACTGGGGTGTTGCAGATGTCCAAATACGTGAACCATGGTGGCTCACTTGCTGGAGTGGAGATGGAGCCCAGGTAGTATGTCTCCACCTCGTTGACCTCTGGCCGGCGGTTCTGTCTGCAGACATTGATAAAATGTCCGTATTTCCCGCACTTGCGACAAATTTTGCCGCGATCAGGACACTCGTTTCTGCTGTAGTGTGGTTCCCGACCACAGTTGCCGCACGTTCCACCTCCTCGATGATGGTCTGTACCATCCCGCTGTCCTCTGGCGTGTTGACCTCTAATGTATTGACCTCTGGCGTGTTGACTCTGGGTTGATGGCCTCTGGCGTGTTGACCTCTGTTACCCCTCTGCGGTGAGTTGAAGTGGGCGAAAGAATGCCCTCCATGGCCACCACCACGGTGCAGTCCCATTGTGCACCTCGAAAAACTATGGGAGTGCACTGCATCAAGGCTGGCGTTCATGTCACGTTGTTCCCTCATCTGCTGCTTGACAAGTTCGTGCTGCCTTGCTATCTGGATAGCATCTTTGAGAGTCAGTGTTTGGTTGAAGCTGTAGTTTCTCTGAGAGGTCCCTGTCACAGAGACCTACCACCAGTCGATCCCTAATGGCGGTGTCTTACAACGAAGTCTGCACTCTCAGCAGTTCATGCAGTGCACGAATGTAGGTCTCGACATTTTCACCCTGTGCCTGGTTGCGCAGGTTAAATTTTGCATGCTCATGAATTATGTTTTTCTTTGGAGTGAAATGTGCATTAACATCTTAATGACATCATCAAAATTTGTATCTGGTGGATTGTCACGGACGGACAGCCCTCCATCCGCTTTTAATGTAGTTTGTCAGTTTATTACCATTTTTTTTTTATGTGTGTGTAAAAGAGGGATTGGCAGCTGTGTGCTGTCAACTTTTCAGGGAGAAAAGTCTACCCGTCCGTGCGGTTTGCGTGCATCCTTTTGCACCGCATGAACATTGCTTTTTGTGAGATACCCGTATTAGTTGTGAAAACCCGTGGAGAGCTCACTGAGTCATTGGAAGTTATTCCCTTTGTCGCAGTTGGCCTTTGGAAATTTTGTTTATCGGATTGGAGGGGAAAAATT
>JAFLJL010004026.1:22500-32500 GCA_018398815.1 Conus ventricosus | reverse complement strand
TCTCTCTCTCTCTCTCTCTCCTCTCTCTCTCTTTCTCTCATTCTGTTTCTGACTTTCTCTGCCTCACTTATCAGCAGAGTAAGTAAATATTTTACAGTTTGATTTAATGTATGCCACCTAAAGGAATGTAGATATGTACTCATTTTTGCTATGTGATTACTTGGGTTTAAAACCTTCTTTGGGTTGAAGGAATGACTGATAAAGTGATTCTAGGAGAGCTTATTTTATGGCAGAAATTGCTTAGTATGAAGAACTGAAATTAGTTCAAGGAGAGGCTTTTTTACAGCTAGAATTGCTGAAAAACCTTCAGCTTCAGGGGGCGTTGCCCCCTGACCCCCACAAGGGGCTCTGCCCCTTGGCCCCGCCAGGGGCTCTACCCCTGGACCCCCAACAATTTTCAGGGAAAAATGATTTTCCTCCAGTACCATGCCTGGTTAATAATCAGTAAACAATCATGACAGGGTTCTGCTAAAAGCCTAGCATCAAATGTCGGAACTGGCAAGTGTTAAAGCCTTTTAACATGTCATGCAGCTTGAAAAGATACCAGCTCATGGACACCGGTTAGAGATTCTTTTCATGTGATGTGTGCAGTAAGACATTTTAGTATATTGCCTGGTGAGACACAGATGATCCATCAGCACAGTAAGACTTTTAGGGAGACAGCTTACTTGAAAAGACACAAGATTATCCACAGTGGTCAGAAATCATGTATCTGTTGTGTGCATCCAAACAATTGTACAGGCAGGTATCTGGGAGAAATACAAGTTGATCCTTACTGGTCAAAAGTCAAGTGCGTCTGTTGGGTGCAAAAAGAACTGTGCCTAAAGCATTTTTTTTTCCATATCCAGATAATGTAATGTAATGTAATGTAAAGGATATTTTATAGAGCGCTTTACCTCGCAAGAGCCCAAAGCGCATATTACAGAAAAACATGATAAAAATTATAATTCTAATTCAAAGCGCGCGCGCGCGCACACACACACACATCTTTGAGCCACTCCCGTAGCATTTCCCCATGATGCTCATTCCCTCTCCCCATCCACAGACGGCCTGGGTCGTCCTGTTGCCCCCCCCCCCCCCCCCCCCCCCCCCCCCCCCCCAGCATTGGCATTCCGCAGGGAGTAGACATGGAGAGGAAACCACTGTGTAGACATGGAGAGGAAACCACTGTGTAGACATGGAGAGGAAATCACTGTGTAGACATGGAGAGGAAATCACTGTGTAGACATGGAGAAAGTGAACAATCACAGTTGAGGTTGTCATGAGGCACCTGCTATGTTTGTTGGGAAACTTGAACAACTCTCGAAGTGACGCATTCATGAAATGGATGAAACCTGACTCCAGTTCAAGTCGTCCCAGTTGAACCTATAGTGAACTCAACTGTTTGCAGGAGCCAATCGTGAGGAGAAAAATCCCACAAAATATAAATGGCTCTGAAGGGAATCGAACCCACAACCACCCAGCCAGGAATCTGTGATGTTAACCATAGTGTTTGGTCAGTGGTAGGAGAGCAAGTCTTGTACAATCTGCATCATCTGAATAGAATAAATACAGTAAGAACACAGTACTGTAAAGCATCTGAAGAGGAATAAATACAGTAAGAACACAGTACTGTAAAGCCTCTGAAGAGGAATAAATACAGTAAGAACACAGGTCATAGTACTGTAAAGCCTCTGAAGAGGAATAAATACAGTAAGAACACATAGTACTGTAAAGCCTCAGAAGAGGAATAAATACAGTAAGAACACATAGTACTGTAAAGCCTCTGAAGAAGAATAAATACAGTAAGAACACATAGTACTGTAAAGCCTCTGAAGAGGAATAAATACAGTAAGAAGACATAGTACTGTAAAGCCTCTGAAGAGGAATAAATACAGTAAGAACACATAGTACTGTAAAGCCTCTGAAGAGGAATAAATACAGTAAGAACACATAGTACTGTAAAGCCTCTGAAGAGGAATAAATACAGTAGAAGACATAGTACTGTAAAGCCTCAGAAGAGGAATAAAACAGTGAGAACACATAGTACTGTAAAGCCTCAGAAGAGGAATAAATACAGTAAGAACACATAGTACTGTAAAGCCTACATAAACTATCAGTAGTGTGTGAACGGTCAGAATTGATCTGCAGTAAAGACTGAACTGAAACATTAAACATTTAGATAATTTCTCTTTGAACCTGAATTCAGTTGTTGGTTTTTTTTAAGGTGCATAGAGCAATTGCACAGATTTGATGAATCAGCTTAGAGAGAGAGCGAGAGAGAGAGAGAGTGTGTGTGTGTGTGTGTGAAAGCAACATTAAGACAACCAGTGGCCTTTCGCAATAGAAAACTGAATGTCAGTAATGGAGAGATCATGGGGTTTTCATCACCAGTCAAACTCACTGCTGGTTATTTTACCCCAACTTGATTTTTGAGTCCTTCCACCTGCTGGACCGTCCCAGGCAATGTTCAGGCTTTTTCCACTTCCTTAGGTCTCTGTCTGAACATACCATCATCTCTCTTGTATGGGAAACTGTTCATAGTGGTGCTTGCAGTGCCATGCTTGTGGAGTGGATTGTGACATAGTCCCTTGGGGATTTTTGCCCATGAAGTGGACCGCCCAGCCCTTTTAAATGCCCCTTTGTCCCGTGTGACATCGGGGAGTAAATACTATACTCAGAGGCTTTAAAAAAAAACGGGAAAAAAAAATTTTTTAAAAATTTTTGATGTAATTTGGTCCCGGGTTCCTTTTGAAATGGTAATAGAAAGTGAAAAAAAAAGCAATCGAACACCGAAAAAAGTGCCCTTTTCCCAAAGTTCATTTGGGTTGAAAAAAAAGGCCCAAATGAATTTGGGCCTTGACCCTGTTTTAACCAGCAGAAGGCCCGTATCTGGTTGGGCCCAAACCTTTGGGGCTTGGGGATAAACGGGCCTTTTGCCCCCTGCGGAAACATCGAGCCCCACCAGGTGTTGGTCTCCCCCTCTGGGGGGCCCCCTTGGGCCACCCCCTGGCCCCACCCCCCCCCCCCCCCCCCCCCCCCCCAACAGCAAGCTGGGGCTGCTGCGGGGTCTGGGGTTGAGCGGGGTTAACTGCCTCTGAAGGGCACCCCGAAAGCTCTTTTGGGGTTTAAAGGGTTTCGGGGAGAAGGGGCGGGTGAGGCAGAAAGATTGGATTTTGTTCTGCCTCAGGGTTCTGCGTTTGCAGGGGGGTGTGCGGCCTTGCGTTGGGCCCGCTGGGAAACAGGTTCTGTGGATGCCGCTGGAAAAGCGGGCAGGATGTGGGGCCTCCCGAAAATTGGTCGATGTAATTTAACAGCCCGTGACCCCCTTACCAGTCCTGGGCCCCCTTCGGGGAAAATTGGGGCTGGGCCCCAAAACGGCGATTTTGCCGTAAACCCCCCAAATCATGATGCTTTCACCACCCCCATGGGTCCCCTTTTTGGGGATGTTGGGCCCCTGAAGCGTTTCCCCCCCCTCTTCTCCAGATCCGGGGTGCGGCCGTCGCCTGGGTCGACGGGAGAGAAAAAAAAGAGGGAAAAGGGTTTCCCTCACTTTAAGAGGGCTCGGCCCCGTCCCCATGGCGCCAAAGCACGGGATCTGTTTCCCATGCCCGACGGTTTGGCGATGCTGGGAGTGTCAGGATAGGGCGCCGGGGTGGACGCCTGCCTTGGAGGAAACCCAAAGGGGTTCAGTCGGCGACGCACGGTCCTGTTGCGATTGGCCTTTCCATGGTTTCCCCCGGTGTTCCCGGGTGTTGGCCCGCGGTTTGGGAAAGGGTTCCCCTCGATGCTGACGAAGAAGATGGCGGTTTGGGCCGCCTTTTGGTGGCCCTCGGGCTGCCGCTCCTCCCGGGCGTATCAGTGGTTTTTTCTTGCTTGGGGAAAACGGTTCCCCGAAGGGATTGGGCGGTGGAAAAAGTGGATCCGAAGGGGGATAGCGAACCCGCCTCATTTTGGAAACCCGGGCCCGCAGTTGCCCCATTTCTATGCAACGATCTTGGGCGAGAAAGTCTCGGCATTTTGTTGGCGCCCCTGGAAGGGATTTTATTTGAACTTTTTGGGGTTTGGAAATTTTTAGCCCCCCAAGGGGGGCCCCATTGAGTTGCAATTACTTTTATGCACGTGGCGTAGGTTGTCACATGGCAAAAGCCCTCCCCGTGCCCAAAAAGCCTGGGCCCGGCAACATTCAAACCCCCTGTTTTGAGGTTACAAAATGGCCAGGACACCACGTACTGCTAATGGTTTCACGTGCCCGACATTGCTTTCGTCCTGTTCACAATGTGAAAAAATTGTTTTCACTGTTTTTATTTTTTCCCGTTTTTTTTGCCTTTGGGGTAACTGGGTGTGCAGCCCAGTTCCGGGTACACATTGCAACCAGTTGTGGGGGTTTACGTCTAGTGAATTTCCCAAACCCCCTTCCTAAGTAGAAATCATGTATTGTGGGGTAGTAAAGTGAGTTTTTATAGCCGTATGGATGTCAATCCCCGGGGGAAAACAACTCTGCAGTGTACAAAAGGGGGGGTTGGCCCCCCCCCCCGGGGTTCATAGCAGTATGGGCGTCAATCCCCGGGGTGATACAACTCTTTCAGTGTACTTTATGTGGGAGTTCAAATGGAAAAAGGGGGGATGCTGACCCCCGGGTTCCCCTCCCTTTCCCCCCCCCATTTGTTTCCCCCCCCTTCCCCATCACCTCACAGCACCTCTTCATTTTGGCAGGTTTTGGTTATTGGCAGTTTCAATGTCGTTGCCTTTCAGTGGAGGCTCCAAACTTTCCCCTCCCGATTCCCCCCTTCCTTTCCGTTTCCCCCCTCTGCTTCTTCCCGCCCTCCCCCTGTCTGCTTCTTCCTGCCGTCCCCCTTCTTCTTCTTTCCTGCCGCCCCCCCTGTCTTCTTCTTTCTGCCGTCCCCATGTCTTCTTCTTCCTGCCGCCCCTGTCTTCTTCCCCCCGCCCCCGTCTTCTTCCTCCCACCCCCCATGTCTTCTTCCTGCCGCCCCCCCTGTCTTTTTCCTTTTGCCATCCCCATTCTTTTTCCTGCCACCCCCCATTCTTTTTTCTTTCCCCCGCCCCCTTCTTTTCTCCTGCCCCCCCCAGTCTTCTTCCGCCGTCCCCAGCCCTTCTTCCTCCGTCCCCAGCCCCTTTCTTCCTGCCGCCCCCTTCCCTTCTTCCCCCGTCCCCCTGCGCTTCTTCCTCCCGCCCCCATGCTGCTTCCCCGCCGCCCCAGTCTTCTTCCTGCGCCCCATTCTTTTTCTCCTCCTCCCCCGTCTTCTTCCCCGCCCCCAGTCTGCTTTTTCCTGCTGCCCCTGTTTTCTTCTCCGCCCCCTGTCTTCTTCCTCCCGTCCCCTGTCTGCTTCTTCCTGCCGTCCCACCTTTATTTTTCCCCGCCCATTCGAGACACTATTAAAAGGGGCCCCGAACAAAAAAGGGTTTTCAAAATTTCTGCCCCAACTTTTTTGTTTTTGTACCAACATGTCAATCAAATTTGGTACAGTTAACTAGGGAAAATTAATTTCCCCAAAAGTGATGACTCTTTTTTTGACAATTTGTTGGTGTTTGTCATTGTTTGAATATCGCTCCCCACTTGTACAACTTTCATCCCCGTATCACTTTACTACAAAAATAAACCTATCATTTTGGTATTAAAAAATTGTCGGAAATTTCCTATTCAGTCACTCAAAAGAACAGATGTATTACATTTTTTTAGAAACTACTAATTACAAACAACCCGCCCCACTTGTAATGGCCGCTCAGCAAGCCGAACACATTGTTGCCAAACCGGCTTTACACAGTACATTCATTTGGGCCGAGTCGCACGTTACTGTTGGGGAGCAGCCTCAGAAAACACCCCCTTTCCTACCTCATTCACGCTGGCCTCGCACTGTGGCGGCTTAAACTCCCCTTACTCTCAAAACAAGGGCTTCTCTGAACGCTTGGCCCCCAGTCTTTTTCCTGCCCCCCATGTCTTCTTCTTCCCGCCGCCCCCAGTCTTCTTTTTCCGGGGCCCTCCCCTGCCCTTCCCCTTTGCCGTCCCCATTCTTCTTCCTGCCCCCCCATTCTGCTTCTTCCGCTGTCCCCTCTGTTCTTCCCTTCCCCATGTCTGCTTCTTCCTGCCTCCCCATGTCTGCTCCTTCTCTTCCCCCCCTCTGTCTGTGTTTTTTAATCCCCCCCACCCTCCACCCTTCCCCCTCCCCATCCCTTCCTTAATTGCCTTTTTTTTAAATTTTGTTTTTTTTTGGGTGTTGTGAATTGATTCTAAAATTCAAATTGATAACAATTTAAAAAAAAGTCTTTATTCTGATTGTAAATAAAAAACCATGAATGTATTTCTGAAAGCCATGAATATTTTCTGAATCGTTATATAAAAAGGGAATGGCATGAAAATTCTATATATAAATATTGGGCGGGGGTTTTTTGGATTTGTAAAGATGCACCAGTTCTAGTGCCCTCAAAACAAAAGACAGATAAAGGGGGGATACTTGGGTCTTTGGGATGAATTTTGTAAGGCCACTGCACTTTGTTGTTGGGATCAATGTTTTTCTGTTTTCACTGGGTGTACGGGCACAGAAAAATTGCTGCCCATAATTGGGGTGTCGTGTGAAGTACTGTCCCCTCATCTGTCTCTTTTTGTCATCTGTCACTGTCCCTTGTTAGATGGAGAACTGATAATGGTCGTTTATTCCTCTTAGTGTGGTGTGTGTGGCATTGTGCCGCCTGTGCTGGTGCAGTGTGGTGTGTGTGTGTGTGAGTGTGTTGTGTGTGATTTGGTGTGCCGTGCAGGTTTCTCTTTGTATTTCAGTCACTCTACGCTCTCTGGAAATGGCCCAATTTTTTTTCTTTGTAGGGGTCCAGCAAAAACAAAAACATCTTGGAAAAAAAAATGTTGTTTGGGAAAGACAGAAAGGTGTTTGCACAATATAAGTGTGAACGGGGGGAACAGGGGGCTGTTTTGGGGGCCCACCCCCTCCCCTCCCCTCTTCTCTGGAAAGACAAAGAGGGGTTAAACAAAGTACGGTGTAACTGTGGAACAGAGGCTTCTGTGTCCCCCCCCCCCCCACCCCCCCCCTTTTCCCCCTCTTCTCTCTGTTTTCAAACATTTGGGATGATAACGCCCCCCCCCTTCCTCCACCCCCTGCTTTCCAAATTTCTCCTTTCATTTTTCTTAATCCAGGGCCATCAATTTTTGCTTTGAAAACACAGCTTTCTCACGTGCAAGAAAAAAAGGGACACAGTAGGAAAAGATTGTTTGGGAAAATAGAGAGAGTCGTTCAAAATGGCCTTTGTTGTTAGGGGAAATTTTTTCTGAAGACTTTGAGAAATGTGGGTGCATGTATGCACATTGTGTGTTTTTAAAAAACTATGATTTTATGAAATTGTTCCATCTGCAATTTTTTTTTTGGCTTGCAAACATGAATCTTGTTTTGACCAAATTTGTCCCTTTTTAAATTAGATTAATTTTTTTTTTGGGTTTTGTATTTTACATTCCTGTCATTAAAACCAAAATAAATTTTTGTGTACTTTTTGTTTTTGTTTGCAAACTTTTATAATTTTTGATCTATCCCACTAAAAATTTAGTTCATTGTTTCTCCAATAAATTCACCAATGACTCATTTCACTTTCCTTTCTCTCTGCCCCCCTGCCTGCCTGCTGTCTTCTGCCCCTTCAATTCACTCAGTCTTCAAAGTAAAACCTTCACATGCCATCACATACAACATGTACTGCAGTCTATGCAAACAGTTGATTCTTGAATAAGAGAAATTTCTATGATGATTTCCGTGTTATGGACAGTTGGGTTTGATTTGGCACAGATTGTTGTCTAATTGAACAAACAAAAATTTGTTTTCTTTTGTTCGGGGGTACGGCGGGAGGGGATTTTCAACAAAATTTGGGGGATGCGATTGAACAATAAATTTTTTTAAAATCAAACCAAAAAAGTTTTTAAAAAAGGGTCACACATGTACTGATCGGACAGATCATAAAGGGAATGGAAAAAATTAAAAAGAATGGGAGCACACAGTACTGATGCGGGATCCACATGTACTGTGCTGGGTCACACATGTAAATGCATGAAAGGGAATGGACACAGAAGGGAGTCACACATGACTGAGCGGGGAGTCCCCTTTTGTACTGAGGCGGGACAGAGTCATGAAATGAATGGGACCGAGGAGTCACACATGTCATCTGGTCACACAGTCTGATCGGAGTCACACATGTACTGATGCTGACAAGTCTGAAATGGAATAACCAGAATGTGCTTTGTTCTGTCAGCTGGGCATTTTCTGGGGAAGGGAATTAGATTGTGAAGACTTCAAACGTCCTCTGAAATGATGTGGCGCCCGTGGCAGGGAACAAAAACCCCTACACGATGACCACTCCCGTATAAATTTTGTTCATGACCGGGCTTTTGTTAAATCACAGTACCCGGTTCCGGTATAGAACAAGCCTTTCATGTCATCATTTCATGCTCTCACCAACTCACCATCATTCAGTCCAGGCCCAAAGAGTTTTTCAGGTGAAGAAAAACCATTGTCCTGTCATCTTTTTTCATTGCCCACCAACTCACACTCTTTTCATTCCCGGTGACTCCAAATTTTCAAAAGATCAACCCCGTACTGTCATCTCTTTTCTTGCTCTCACCAACTCGCACATCATTCATTTCCCAGTGCTCCAAGATTTTTCAGGGATAGCAAGCCTTGTCACGTCATCACTTTTCATTCCTCTAAAACCAACTCACACATCATCATCCAACCACATGGAAGCATAACGGGATTGCATTATTGTTTTTTTTTGACCCGCCTCTACATAGGTAAATATCCCACGCCTACAAAAACAAATTGCCCATCAAATGGCCAGTTTTTAAAACATTAAGATTTTTAAACATTAAGATAAGGAACACAACCAACAAGTTTTTAATACTTGGGGAAAGCCCAATTCGAACAGTCTGTGTCTTCGCCCGTTTACTTCTTTATTTTCGGCGCATAAAAAACACACACACACCAAACACCAACACAACCCCAACAACACAGAAATGGGAGAACACAAAAAAACAACAAAAAAAAAACAAACCCCCCAAAAAACCGACAACAAGCAGACTGGGTTGGTAAAACACTTAAAAAAGTGTGGTGTTGGGGTCGTAGCCCGGGCTGTGTGCGTGTTTTTTGGGAGCATGGGAAATTTTGTGTGTGTGTACAAAAAAGGAAATACATCATTTACGGGGAAAATTTCCCGTTCATAAAATGAGCCATGCTGATAAATGTTTTTAAAAGCAAGGTGAAAAATGCACTCATGGCCACCAGCCTACACCCCACACACACCACACACACACACAATCACAGAAGAGAAGGAAAATGGGAAAAGAGGGGAAACAAATAAGGGGAGGGGGAGTTTTTAAAAAAAAGGAAAGGCATTGGGGGGGGGGGGGGGGGAAACGCAGACAGGGACGAGAATGTGAGGGCAAAGTGAAGACCCAAGGGAACTTTCATATATATACATATAATGTGTAGTATGTAATATATATATATATATATATTAAAAAGAAAAAAAAGGGCCCCCAAACTTTAAAAGTGCTCGACCATGTAGGACGACTACCATTTAAAATAGCTTTAAACAAGCTTGTGGTTTTTTTAAAAATCTTCCATTTTAAATCCTATTTTTAAAAGGTATATATATAGTAATAATAATAATAGATAGATAGATAAAATTTAAATATATTATATATATAGAAATTTTACAACAAACAAAAAATTCCAAGGGTTAAACCCCCACCTTCCAGCAACTTAAACACTTGGTGTTGCAATGACTGAGAAATATTTGGGTTATAAAAAAAACTTGCTCTTTTTTTTAATTTAAGAAATAGGGGGAGATAAGCATTCATACTGCAGGTAGAATTCTCCAACTAACAAGGGGTTAGTGGGGAAAGGGGAAAAAATAAAAGCTTCCACAATGAACCTTCACAAGCTTATACTCCAAGGGGGGGGACACCCCCCAAAAGGGGGGGAAACTCCTAACATATAACCCGGCATTACCC
>JAFLJL010004026.1:0-17500 GCA_018398815.1 Conus ventricosus | reverse complement strand
TTAAACATTAGTACTGCCTTATTATAGGTCAGTTGGCTCTGCAGTGGTAACATCATTAGTTTTGCGAATTTGCCCATGGTTGATAGAGACTTGTCGGGAAGAATCAGCTTAATTCCCCGTCTATGCATAGAGTTGATCTTTTTTATGTGATTTTCACCGGCACCACTCCAGACAGTGGACGCATAGTTGATGTGAGAAAGGCAATGGGCTTCAAAAAATAATTCCGGATATGTGGTTCAACATAATAACTGAGTTTATTGAGTAAAAACAAATTGCGAGCCAACTGTTTGCAAACATGATTTATATGTGATTGCCATTTAAAGTTCTCATCAATGATCACGCCTAAGAACACGGTGTTCGGTAACCCGCTCGATCAAGGTTTCACTCATTTTTAGGCTCAACATAAGATGCTGTCGTTGATGTTTCTGTCTCGATGCTAGGACCATACATTTTGTTTTGTGCGGATTAAGATGCATCAGGTGACTCCAAGAGTGTTCATGTGATAGATACAAGCCATTGTCACTGTCATCTCATTTCATTGCTCTCACCAACTCACACATCATTCAGTTCCAGGTGACTCCAAGAGTGTTCAGGTGATAGATACAAGCCATTGTCACTGTCATCTCATTTCATTCCTCTCACCAACTCGCACATCATTCAGTCCAAGCACACATGGAGAGCATATACAGGATTGAGCATTATTGTTTTTTTCTGACCTGGCCTCTACAGTAGGTAAAGTATACCCCATCGCCTACAGAAAACAACTTGCCCATCAAAATGGCCATGGTTTTAAATCATGTAAGATTTTAAATCATTAAGATATAGGGAAGCACAATCCACACAAGTTTAGTAATACTGTGCAAATGCCTAATTCTGAAGTCAGTCTGTGGTCTGTCTGCCCGTTTATCTTTCTCTTATTTTCGTGCGCGTGCACACCACACACACACACACACACACACACACACACACACACACACACACACAGAATGGAGAGAGCACAAAACAACAAAAAAACCAAACAAACCCTCAAAGAAACTGACAACAATGCAGACTGGATTGGTAAAACATCTTAAATGTGTGTGTGTGGGGGGGGGGGGGGTGTGTTTTGGGGGGGGGTGTTGTGTTGTGGGGACGGCCTTTGGGGTTTTTGCGGATTTTGTGGGCCCAAAGGGAAATGACATTTTAAAAAATTTCCCTGTTTAGGGAAAAAATATGTTGAAAATTTATCAAAAAAATAATAAATAAAAAATAAACAAAAACCCCAAAAATAAAAAAAAAAATAAAAAAAACAAAAAATAAGGGGGGGGGGGGTTTTTAAAAAGAACAAAGATGGGGTGGAGGGGGGAGGGGGGGGGGGGGGAAACGGCAACTACAGGGATTAGGCAATTTGAGAACCCAAAGGGAAAACTTTTCTTTTATTACATTATATTGGTATTATGTAAATTATATTTTTGGTATATATAATTTTTTTTATTTTAAATTTTTAATATTTAATATATAATAAACATAAAAATATTAAAAAAATTTTTAAATATAAAATTATATATAAAAAAAATTTGGGGGGTTGTTGGGTTTCAACCACGCTTATTCATTTTTCTTTTTTGTTTTATCTCCCCACCCCTGCCCGGTCTATTAAACAATGGGAAAAGTATTTCAATTTAAACAGGGATTATGGGGAGAAGGGGGTAAGTGGAAATTTAAGGGGGTGGTATGGGGTGGGGTGAACCCCGAGTTGCAAACAAAATGGGGGAAGGGGGGAATTTGGGGGGAATTTTAAAAGGGAAAAAAAAACAATTGAAGGAAAAAAAAGGGCCCAAATAGTAATTGTCACACTGAGCACAAATGCATGCACCCCCTCAGTAGATTATTTTGCACCGCAATCGTCAAATCCCAGAAGGCGCATACAAAAATCTTTTTTCCCCCCTCTTCGGGAATAATTTCTAAATGAAAACGTTTAAGATTAAAAAGGTTTGTTTTCAAAAATTTATCTTCCGTTCTCCTCTCCAGTGGAGGTACAAACATTCCCCGATCCATAGCTGGGACAATTTTTATTCATTATACATAGTAATTTACAAGTACATTTTTTTCCGGTTTCTCGCCCCTCAAGGGGAGAAACGTTTATACCTTCCAAAAAAGAATCAAAGAGGGCTTAAATCGGAAAAATGTGGAGTTCGCCCAGGGGGCAATCAAAAATCATAGTGGGTCAACCCGAAATTTTCCAAAATTCTCTCAGGGACTCCCGCAGTCGTTGTCCTCTTCAACTGGTTTTTTCCAACCTGGAGACAATTGGTGCGCAAGCACTGGAGCCCAAATATTTGCGATGCCACAGACCGGGAAAGGGCTGAAACACGAATGAAGCCCGTGTTAGTAATCTTTTTAAAAATCTGAATAATGATAAATTTTTCCCCCTTTTTTTTATTTTTTTAAAACTCTCCTCTCTCTTTTCTTCCCTTTGTTTCCCTCATGGAAAGGGTTGTTAAGGCGAATTCGTTCTGCAGCCCCAAAAACCTATTGGAGGCCCCCAAGCCATCCCCTTCCTAAAACTTAGTTTTCCTTCCTGTGCTCTTCTGGTACTACTTATTCGGTGATACCGTCAACTTACGCTTAACCCCTTGGGTTTTATTGCCCCAATGGACAAGTTTTTGGTGTGATGTGTGTGTGCCTTTTTTGGTATTGTTTTTGTTTGTTGTGGGGGTGTCTGTGTGGTTGTATGTAGTGGTCAGGGGCCCGGGGCCTTATGGATTAGTGGAAAGGGAAGGGAATCCTCCGACAAAGGGCCCACAAAGGGAATGATGACGGTCAAACCTATGTGAGATCCGGATCCCCAGAATTCCCCCAAGCAAGTCTGTAATCGCAAGACCGGAAGGAAAGGAGGCCGGTTCCACATGCCAGGAAACCCAAAAGAGGGGAAAGAAGTGTTTTATTCTGGGTTGGGGGAGGCTAAAAGTACCCAAAAGCTATCCTTCTCCCATCTCCCTGGCTATTGATGAAAGGTTGCCATCTTATCAAAGGTTTTTTTGCGGGTCGGACACAGGCACTTGACGGGCAATGGATGGTATGGGGCTGTGGAAAACTGGGAAAGCTGGTGGGTTTCATCGGGGGGGGGCATCCCCCAGCTTGGGAAATTTCGTCTTCCCAAACTGCAGGAGGCCCAGAAGGCTTTTGCCGATGGGGGAGCCAGTTCCCGAAACATTATCTGAAGTCTGTCCCGGCTCTCTTCAGGAAGGCACTGTTGGTGTTGACGGCTGTATGAGCCGAGAGAGGCAGAGTGCGGGGGGAGGAAGTACCCCGCACAGTGGACATGGAATCCCCCGAGCTTTGCTTGCTTTAGGGGGCCTGAGAGAGAGATGGAGGGGTTTTGGGGGTGGCAGGGATTGTGGCAGGCCATGGTTGGTTTGTGTGTCACCCCGGGGGTGGAAGTGATTTTCTCCGGTTCCCTGAATGCAGTGTCTTTGTCCACCCGGGTGAGTACGCATCCCGATGGGAGAGGGAAGGGTGGCCATTTTTGCCGTTTATCGGGAAGGGGGGGGGGGAGGGGGGTGGTTTAGGGTGTTGATTGCCCGGGTAGGGGGGCCGTTGGTTCATTGAAAGGGATGCTGTTTTGGTGGTGCGGGTGGACCCCACAGGGAAAAAAAAGGGGGGAAAAAACTATCCCGCAGGAGGCCTGGGGGCTGCCCAAAGCAGTGATACCCTTTGGCATTGTGCCCTTCGAAGTGGGTGAAAAAGCCCTTTCCCGGCGAGGTGCAGATTGGCAGGATCGTTTTCCTGGGCCTGGGCCACAGTGCTTTCGCATTCGGCTGTAAACGGAAGACTTTGAGGACCTGCAAATCGACACTAAACAGCATGGGGTCAAAACGGGTGAAGACCCCTTCTCCTGCAACCCCGGACAAAAAGGGTTTTATCATAAAGCAGGGGGGTTAGTGAGCACGGTTTCTGTGCCGTGGGAGTAGGGGGTGACCCCGCGTGGAAGTGTTTTGAACTCGGGGAAAAATGCAGCGAATTCGGGAGAGACGGGGAGCTTGAAGGTGCGGTTCTGAATTGCTGTTATAATAGGAATCGGCCCTTTAGGAGAGAGCGACTAGTAACTTTTAGTTAGTGGGAGCTCGCACTCGGCTTAAAGGGAGGGACTGTGACTTGTAGTTAGTAGGGAGTATTCGTCCCCAGTGACAGATTAAAATAGTGACAGCCAGGCTTTGGCCCCGTTACCGGGACAGTTTTGCCTGCACTGCACAGTACAGCCCTGAGGACACAAAGGCTAGGACGGTTTGACAGTACCATGCTGGGCCGGAGGGGGGACATGAAAGAAGACAGTGTACCCCGGCTTGACCCCCTGAGGAAGCTGTAAGCTCGGTTGGACAGATGGGGTGGACTGTGGTGGCCTTATTTGGGAGTTCATGCCAGTGAAGGGGTTGGAAAAAATCCTGAGTAACACCAGCCAGAGTTGGGGCTGACCCGGTAAGGTAGAGGTGTGTGCGAGTGCAGGGTGTTGGTAATAAACGAAATTTTTGAGTGTGGGAAAAACTTTATTGGTGTCAGGAGTGGGATAGTTTGGACTTTTGTTAGTCAACCCTAGCTGTAAGTTAAAAAAAACAGGGAAATTAAAAGGTTGGGTGTTGGTTTTTTGTACACAGACCCGGTACTAATTGTATCCACCTAGTGTTTTAGTTGCTCCATTAGTAAAAGGGGGGAAAAATTTATTCAGTAGAGATAGGGTGAATGTACACAGCTCTGGTTGAGCGTGGGTTGTTTTCAGGGAAAGGAAGGGAAATTTAGGTTTTCCATGATGATTTTCATTCCCCTTTTGGCAAACCCGTGACGCCGCTCAAACTATTGTTTGGAATGCAAAGGGGGGGCCCTGGAAGTTTAAAAGAGCCCCAAAAAGGCCCAATTGGGGGGAAGAAAAGAAAAATATCCTTACCCCATGGGATGGGCAGCAGCCATGGATGATTTCTGGTCTTCTTCCTCGGGGGGAAACAAAAAATTAAGTAATTTTGGGGAAACCCCCTGTCCCGTTCCGACCCAGCTGCCCCCGTTCAATATCCCCCCAAAAATTTGTGGCAAAAGGTGAGTTGGAAATGGGCTTCTTGGGGTTTCTGAAAAAAGGAACCCCATCCTCCAATGGTGAGAAAAACCCAGGGAAGGAGCGAGTTTTTTGACTTGGTTCTCGGATCGAGGCACGGAGCAGTCGCGGAGGTCTTGTTTGGGCAAGGCGGGCCTTTTAGCGGCGCATTGCCCAGTTTGGGTTTTAGAGTCTTGGGGGGGAAACAACAGAGTTGAGGCAGTCGAATCCTGAAACAAAATCACGGGACGACGCACAGGGGACCCTGGGGGGACTTTAGACTTGAAGTTCCAGGCCTTTACCCCCTACTCAAGGGAGGTCTAGGGTCCCGCACCCACTGCACAGGCGTCAAGTTTTGTGGAGATCTGACCATGTTTATGGAGATGGGGGAGGGGCGCGTATGTGGAGGAGGCTGAGGAGAAACGGCCCCCTCGAGCTGTCCCCCGCCCCCGAGAGTACTTGGGGCAGGCCCAAAGTGGTAACGAAAAGGTTTAAACCTGCCACCCGACTGCATGAGAGGGGTGGAATTGTATTCGGGCCCTCAGACAGCAGAGGGAAAAAAAAGTCCCGTTAGGATCCCCCTTTGGACCAAAAGGGAACCCCGGAAAAATTTCCCCAAATTACGTTTTTACGGGAACAAAAACGGTGTATAAGTAAAGGTTGAAGCTATAGAAAGCCCCCAATGGGGGGAGAATGAAGTGGGATTCGGATGGTGTTTGGAAGGGGAAAAACCCAAGATTTTCTAAACACAAAATGAGAGTCAGTGTCATATCACAGAGATGATGAAGTTTGGGAAACCGTTCAGGGCCGAGGTGATGAAAGCCAAGCGGAAAACCCTTGCTCCCTCTCCCATCCCCCCACCAAAACTCCCCCCCTCCCCTTCTATACAATATGAAAAGGATGTTTGTTACTGTGTCGTAGGGTTTGAATTCGTCCCTTTAAATTTTTTGGGTGGTCAGATAAGCAAAATACTTTTTCTGATGTTTCCCGTGGTGAATGTTATTGTTGTCCCTTTGCTGTAAAAATTGGTCATTTGGCCTGGGGCAAGTTTATGCAGGTAAGTTCGGGGGGGGGGGGGGGGGGGGGGGGGGGGGGGGGGGGGGTTCTGTGCAGGAGAGGTGACCAAAATGGGTTTCACAATCAAGGAATTCAGTTCCTGCTGAGGGTGGGGGATATGGAAGGGGGAAAAGGGGAGCTCCCCTCTGTGCCTCCTCTCCTCCCCTCTCCTCCTTCCTCCTCCACTCTCTCTTTCCATCCCCCACCCTTCCCAGCCCCCACCCTTCCAGCCCCCCTTTCCTTTACCTGAACCCTCTGTAGTTATGTTGGGTTACGAATATTATAATATCACTCGCTTGGAGAGTTGAAACTAGCAGCTCATTGAACCCATTTGTCAGTTTTACTGATATCCTTGAAGCTTTGATCCATTCACATCAACGCAGTGAAAGATACTGGCTTGCTTTCTTTTCCTTTCCTTTGTGTGTAACCCTGTTGATTTTGGATAAGACTGCCTGATAAAAGGATAGGAGTGATGATCATTAACTGGTCAGTTTGTTTCTTTGTGTGTAACCCTGTTGATTTTGGATAAGACTGCCTGATAAAAGGATAGGAGTGATGATCATTAACTGGTCAGTTTGTTTCTTTGTGTGTAACCCTGTTGATTTTGGATAAGACTGCCTGATAAAAGGATAGGAGTGATGATCATTAACTGGTCAGTTTGTTTCTTTGTGTGTAACCCTGTTGATTTTGGATAAGACTGCCTGATAAAGGATAGGAGTGATGATCATTAACTGGTCAGTTTGTTTCTTTGTGTGTAACCCTGTTGATTTTGGATAAGACTGCCTGATAAAGGATAGGAGTGATGATCATTAATGGTCAGTTTGTTTCTTTGTGTGTAACCTGTTGATTTTGGATAAGACTGCCTGATAAAAGGATAGGAGTGATGATCATTAACTGGTCAGTTTGTTTCTTTGTGTGTAACCCTGTTGATTTTGGATAAGACTGCCTGATAAAAGGATAGGAGTGATGATCATTAACTGGTCAGTTTGTTTCTTTGTGTGTAACCCGTTGATTTTGGATAAGACTGCCTGATAAAAGGATAGGAGTGATGATCATTAACTGGTCAGTTTGTTTCTTTGTGTGTAACCTGTTGATTTTGGATAAGACTGCCTGATAAAAGGATAGGAGTGATGATCATTAACTGGTCAGTTTGTTTCTTTGTGTGCTCCATTCCATTTCATGACTCTGTCCAGCATCAGTACATGTGTGACTCCAGCATCAGTACATGTGTGACTCCAGCATCAGTACATGTGTGACTTCATTCTGTGCTCCATTCCATTTCATGATTCTGTCCAGCATCAGTACACTGTGTGACTCCAGCATCAGTACATGTGTGACTTCATTCTGTGCTCCATTCCATTTCATGACTCTGTCCAGCATCAGTACATGTGTGACTCCAGCATCAGTACATGTGTGACTTCATTCTGTGCTCATTCCATTTCATGACTCTGTCCAGCATCAGTACTGTGTGACTCCAGCATCAGTACATGTGTGACTCCAGCATCAGTACATGTGTGACTCCATTCTGTGCTCCATTCCATTTCATGACTCTGTCCAGCATCAGTACATGTGTTGACTCCATTCTGTGCTCCATTCCATTTCATGACTCTGTCCAGCATCAGTACATGTGTGACTCCATTCTGTGCTCCATTCCATTTCATGACTCTGTCCAGCATCAGTACATGTGTGACTCCATTCTGTGCTCCATTCCATTTCATGACTCTGTCCAGCATCAGTACATGTGTGACTCCAGCATTAGACATGTGTGACTCCAGCATCAGTACATGTGTGACTCCAGCATCAGTACATGTGTGACTCCAGCATCAGTACATGTGTGACTCCAGGATCAGTACATGTGTGACTCCATTCTGCACTCCATTCCATTTCTGACTCTGTCCAGCATCAGTACATGTGTGACTCCAGCATCAGTACATGTGTGACTCCATTCTGTGCTCCATTCCATTTCATGACTCTGCTGTCCAGCATCAGTACATGAGTGACTCCATTCTGTGCTCATTCCATTTCATGACTCTGTCCAGCATCAGTACATGTGTGACTCCAGCATCAGTACATGTGTGACTCCATTCCATTTCATGACTCTGTCCAGCATCAGTACATGTGTGACTCCAGCATCAGTACATGTGTGACTCCAGCATCAATACATGTGTGACCCATTCTGTGCTCCATTCCATTTCATGCACCAGTACATGTGTGACTCCAGCATCAGTACATGTGTGACTCCATTCTGTGCTCCATTCCATTTTATGCATCAGTACATGTGTGACTCCAGCATCAGTACATGCGTGACTCCAGCATCAGTACATGTGTGACTCCAGCATCAGTACATGTGTGACTCCATTCTGTGCTCCATTCCATTTCATGACTCTGTCCAGCATCAGTACATGAGTGACTCCATTCTGTGCTCTATTCCATTTCATGACTCTGTCGCATCAGTACATGTGTGACTCCAGCATCAGTACATGTGTGACTCCATTCCATTTCATGACTCTGTCCAGCATCAGTACATGTGTGACTCCAGCATCAGTACATGTGTGACTCCAGCATCAATACATGTGTGACTCCATTCTGTGCTCCATTCCATTTCATGCACCAGTACATGTGTGACTCCAGCATCAGTATCATGTGTGACTCCATTCTGTGCTCCATTCCATTTCATGCATCAGTAATGTGTGACTCCAGCATCAGTACAAGTACATGTTGTGACTCCATTCTGCGCTCCATTCCATTTCGTCCAGCATCGGTACATGTGACTCCAGCTCAGTACATGTGTGACTCCATTCTGCGCTCCATTCCATTTCATGACTCTGTCCAGCATCAGTACATGTGTGACTCATTCTGCGCTCCATTCCATTTCATGCATCAGTACATGTGGACTCCAGCGTCAGTACATGTGTGACTCCATTCTGTGCTCCATTCCATTTCATGACTCTGTCCAGCATCAGTACATGTGTGACTTCCATTCTGTGCTCAATCCATTTCATGACTCTGTCCAGCATCGTACATGTGTGACTCCAGCATTAGAACATGTGTGACTCCAGCATCAGTACATGTGTGACTCCAGCATCAGTACATGTGTGACTCCAGCATCAGTACATGTGTGACTCCAGCATCAGTACATGTGTGACTCCATTCTGCACTCCATTCCATTGCATGACTCTGTCCAGATCAGTAACTGTGTGACTCCAGCATCAGTACATGTGTGACTCCATTCTGTGCTCCATTCCATTTCATGACTCTGTCCAGCATCAGTACATGAGTGACTCCATTCTGTGCTCTATTCCATTTCATGACTCTGTCCAGCATCAGTACATGTGTGACTCAAGCATCAGTACATGTGTGACTCCATTCCATTTCATGACTCTGTCCAGATCAGTACATGTGTGACTCCAGCATCAGTACATGTGTGACTCCAGCATCAGTACATGTGTGACTCATTCTGTGCTCCATTCCATTTCATGCACCAGTACATGTGTGACTCCAGCATCAGTACATGTGTGACAGCATTCTACACGATGCAAGAAAGATTGGACACAGTAGGAAAGAGTAGTTTGGGGAGAAAGAGAGAGAGTCTGTTCACAATGGCTTTGTTGTTAGGGGCAAATGTTTTCTGGAAGACTTTGAGCAATGTGTGTGTGCATGTACGCACATATGTGTGTGTATGTAAACAAACATGATGATGTTTATGAAATTGATTTTCTGCTGGAGTCACACAGTACTGATGCATGAAATGGATGGAGCGCAGAATGGAGTCACACATGCACTGATGCTGGACAGAGTCATGAAATGGAATGGAGCACAGAATGGAGTCGCACATGTACTGATGCTGGAGTCACACATGTACTGATGCTGGTGTCACACATGTACTGATGCTGGACAGAGTCATGAAATGGAATGGAGCACAGAATGGAGTCACACATGTATGATGCTGGACAGAGTCATGAATGGAATGGAGTCACACATGTACTGGCTGGAGTCCCACAGTACTGATGGTTTTTGGTGATCCGGGGCCCAATTCTGGTACATTTTGGGGACTCCAGCATCCTTTTCCCCTTTTGGGGACTCCAGCTTTCAGTAATTTTTTGTTTTGTTTGACTCCGGGGCCCAATCCTTTTCCCCTTTTGTGTTTTTTTTTTTTTTTTTTTTTTTTTTTTTTTTTTTTTTTTTTTTTTTTTTTTTTTTTTTTTTTTTTTTTTTTTTTTTTTGGGGGGGGGGGGGGGGGGGGGGGGGGGGGGGGGGGGGGGGGGGGGGGGGGGGGGGGGGACCCAAAATACTGAACTAAAACCCTTTAAAAAGGGGAATGGAGACAGAAATGGGGCCCACATACCTGTTGGATCCATTCTGGGGTTACCATTTCATGTTTGGCCAGACCCGAAAGGAAAATTTTGGGACCACAAAAATAGTCCACATGAAATGTGTGCCCAAAGCATGTAATGGGTACCCATTACTAAATTTGGGGCCCCAAAAAGTACAGGGTGGCCCCGATCAGAAATGGTGAACCCACAGAATTTTCTTTTTTCCCCTTTCCTTTTAGGCAATTTAATGGGAATAAAATTTAGAATGGGTGAAGCTTTTTTTCACGCCCCCGAAAGATTGGCCCTCAAAAAGGTAGGGGGGAAAAAAAAGATCGTTCCCAATCCCGGTTTTTGGGGGAAATGTTTTCTAAAACCTTTCCCTTTTTTGGGGGTGAAAAATTACCCAAAGTGGTTTTTGCCCTGTAATTAGAAATTTTTTGGCCATCCCCAAATTATTCATAAAATTTGGGGCCCAAAATACCCAAACTCATATCAACGAAAATTAAAGGGAACAAAAAAAGAACTAATTAAACAATTAAGGGGTTCCCAGTACGTGGGGGCGGAGAAAAAATCCCAAAGGAAATAAAACTTGCGGCCCGAGCCGGGTTGTGGGCCCCCTTTAATTACAAAGCTTGGGGAAAAGGAAAAAGGGAATAAAGAAAAATGGCGCCCGCATGGATTTTTGGAAGGAAATTTGGTGTTTGCTACTTTTTGGATAAGGAGGGGCGTTGGGTAAAAAAACCCCTTCCGATTGCCCCTTTTTTTTGGACCTTATCCCGGGGGGAAATCAAGCCCGGTTTTTTTCTTTTAAAAATTTTTTTGGAACCTTTTTTTCCAAAAAATTTTTCATTTTCCCCAAAAATAATTATTTACAAAAGAAAAATTTTTTTTTTAAAAAAAAAAAGGGAATTAAATTGGAAAAATTTAAAGGCCCAACGTGTGGGTTGGTTGTTTGCGGCGCGCCCCTGGGTTTTGGGGGGAAATTTTAAAAAGGGTTTGCGGGAACGTTTTGGATTAGTGGTTGGGGGGGGGGGGGGGGGGGGGGGGGGGGGGGGGGGGGGGGGGGGGGGGGGTTTGGTTGTTGGTGTTTTTTGTTGTTTTTTTGTTTTGTGTTTTACAAAATTTTGAATGAATTGTTTTTTTTAAAAAAAGAAAAAAATTTGGGCCCAAAATTCCTTTTTTGGGATTTTTGGCAAAGGTGTTTGGGTTTTGGGGTTTGGCGGGGGCCCCTTTTGAAAAAAAGGGTTTTAAAAATATTATAGTTGGGGTTTTGTTGGGGTGGGGGGGGGGGGGGGGGGGGGGGGGGGGGGGGGTTTTTGGGGGGGGGGGGGGGGGTGGGGGGTTTTGGTTTTGTTTTTTTTCTTTACAGCTCAATCTTTTTACGGAATGGAAGACTAAACATTTTTGAAGCCCTCACGTGGCAAATGGTAAAAGGAGACAGTTTGGAAGAGGGGTATGTTGCTTGCCCCCGGCCTTTTGCTAAATTTTCACCATTTTTTTAAAATTTTTTCATACTTTTCTTAAAACAGATAGTGAGGGGATGGTTGGTTTGATAGATAGTTAGGTGTGTGTGTGTTTTGGTGTGTGTGTTTGTGGGGGTGTGTGTGTGGTGTGTGTGGTGAGAAAGGAGCGTTTTACACTATTAGTTTCTTATTTTTGCTTTTCTTATGAAAAAATCAAACTTGTTTTCTATCTGCCCAGCTAGGGAGGGAGTGCTGGACAGTAAAAGCCTTTGTTTTGATCGCGGGGAAAGGGGGTTTAACAGGGGGCTTTGTTTCTGACCAGTGACGATAAACCTGATATCACCAAACTGGGGAACCCGATGGGTTCCCTAAATAAAAAGGGTCACATTTCATTGTTTTGGGCGGGAAAAGGGCATTTGGAAACTGGCATCCACTAAGGAAATTCCATTAGGATTGCTCAGCAGAAAAGGGGGTTGGGGGATAGGGGGGGAAAAGGGGGTGTAAGCTGTACCGTTAGTATTTGTTGCAGATGTGTGTGCCCCGCTGGGTAAACAGATATTTTTATGAATGGGGCCCTATGTTTCCCGGGTTTTTGTGTGGGGTGCACGCCCCGCGTTTTCCCCGGTGTGAGGTGTATGTGTAGGTGCGCGAAACGTTATACCTTGTGTGTGGTGTTTGGGGGGGCTGTTTCCGTTTTTGGTTGTGTGATGTGAAAAAGTTAGTTGTATTTTAGTTATGTTTATCGGGGGTCCAGGGGCCACTAGGACCCAAACCCGGCCCTCAGCAAAAGAGTGGGGAAAGATTGAAAGAAATAACAGCTGAGTTCCCATTTTAAACTTTTAACTTTGCGTTAAACAGGCCCTCGCAGAACCCAATTTAAACCCTTAACACCGGGTGTACCCGGGTCAAAACCATTTTGGACCCCAGTGACTTTTGAGGGGGACTTTCCTTTCCTTAGAGACGGGTCGAAGGGTTTTGAGGCAAGGAGATTTCCCCTAAGCGGGCTGGCTCGTCTACCCCGACTGACCAACCAACTTTTAAAAAGATGGCGTCTATAGGGAAAAAAGATGGCACGAAGTGGAACTCGGGTTCCCTCCTCTGGGCAGTAGGGGGGCACTTCGTCAGAAAAAAGTTTTTAAAGGCCCCCCCCTACTCCAAATGCCAGGTTGTGATAAATTGAAATCCCTTTTAAAGCTTTCAGTTTTTTTTTTAGTAAAAGCCGGGTAGAATTTTAGGAAAATACCAAAAAATTGGAAAGGGGTCCGAAAAAAAAGGGAAAAAAATTTTTTAAAAAATAATGAAATAGAAATGAAAGGGGTTTGTAGGGTGGGTTTTTGTTCTTTTGGGGCAATGAAGCAAAGCCTGCTGCCAAACTCCGTACTGTTTGAAACCCCTTTTTATGGGCAGGGAAATTGGGAGGGCCCTTTTCACAGAAATCGTTTTCCTTTTAACTGTTTGGCCTTTTCCCCCCGCTTTGATGACAAACCGACCAGGAAAAGCTAGAAATGTCAAGATGTCTTTGCGCCCTTCCCCCGGTTTTGGGGGTGAGTTTTTTCCCCCAAACCCAAGGGAAAAACAAAATCCCAGGGCCGTGCATTACCATAGATGAGGGAGCTTGTTCCTTTCCTGGGGGGTTTTCCTTCTACAATTCCTCCCTTTAAAAAACCCCTTTCGGTTGAAAGGGTTTTTTGGGCCTGTGACGCAGGGGAACAACTATCCACTTTCTGCTGTGCCTTACCTGGGCGGGCCTCTTTGGGGCAAACGAAGTAAAACCCGGGCCGAAACATGGTATTTTAGCTGTCCACGCCCTGTTATTGACCGGGGGCCCAAATGTCACCCGCCCACAATTCTTTAGGTAAGCAAATGCGGAACGTTCTCCAAAAAACTTGACTTTTTGTTGGGCTGGTGGGGAAGCAACAGGACCCTTTCCCTTCCCCGGGGCCCCCTTTAAAAAAAAAAGGCCAGGGGGTTTCCCTAGTTCAAATTTTGTTTTCAAAAGAGAAAAACCCCCTGGGGAATTACCAAAACAAGGCCAACAAAAACGTTTGGGGGTTTTTTAGCACCCTGGGACCCTTTACAAGGCAAGGGGTCCCAAATGCTTTTCAAAAAGGGAAACCTGACATCATAGGTTTTATAATTTCCACCAAAAGGGCCCCTGGATGCGATGGGCCCCCAAAGGCCCACGCGTACCCACCAAAAAGGGGCATTAAAAGGTGGCCTATGGGCATGTTTTTTAAACACTTTCCGGGCACCCCTAGGGCCCCAAGGGTCAAACTTGGGTAAAGAAAATTTTCCCGATGAAAAACCCGTTACATTTCCCACATAGACTGCAGTTCCTGGTCCCAAAATGGCAGAGGGAAACTGTGCATGGAGCACTACCGCCCAAGGGGTTTTTAGCCCACAAATCTCTCCAACCGCTTTCCGGGAAAAAACTGGGCGTTTTTCCTGACCCTCTTTCTGAGAAATCGGGATCTGAACACCAACCCCGGGAAAAGGGAAAAAGCCCGCTCCCGGGAAGCGACAGACAGCAACCCTGTTCGGACAAGAAAAGGGGGGACCAGAGAAGGGGCAAAAAAAGGGCAAAGAAGCAAGGTCGTTGTGGGTTCTTTCACTGGAAAATCTGACCCCCAAGACCCCATGTTTGCTCCATTGTTCTGGGCCCGGCTTTGCAAGGAACCTGTCCAAAAAACTATTTGCCAGGACTGTACTGCACTACCCCCACCCGCACTGTCGTCACTATTGCGGAGTAGGAAGGGGTCTCACAGCAGCTGCCTAGAAAAACTTGCAAATAAAGGTTTTTTCCCGTAGTGACAATTTTTTTGGGATATACCCATTTTACTGTACTGTGTTTTTTTTGTTTTTTTTTTCCCAAGTCTTTACTTTAGCTGTATCATCATGACCTGCATAAATAGGGCCCAAACCCCACATTTTTGAACGAAGTGCTGCCCAGTTCAGTGATGGGTTTTTTTTATGTTTCATTGAAAGCTTTTGCGTGTGTGTATGTTTGGTGCCTTTTTTGTGTGGTTGCAGTCCGTTTTTAAAGCTTTAAAAATCCCAAAAAAGGCGAAAAAAAATTGAAATGGCCCGCAACAAGTTTTAATTTTAATTTTTTTTCCCTTTTTAAAAAAAAGATTCTTTTTCTAAATTTCCCCCATTTTTTTTATTTTTTTCAATGATTGCCAAATTTTTTTTAGCAGTGGTGGGTGTTTAAAAGGCCTCTGCAACAGAATGGAAAGCCATAGGCCCTAAAGTGATTTTTTGTTTGAACACCCTTTTTTGGCTATTTTTAAGAGAGAGAGAGGGGAAGGGGGAAGGGGGAAGGGGGGAGAGGAGAAGGGGAGAAAAGAAAGGGGAGAGAGAGAGAGAGGGGAGGGGGAGAGAGAGAAAGGGGTGGGTAAAAAATCAGGAAAAAAGCAATGTGGGTTCTTGGGTGGGATTTTTGGGATATTTTTTGGGGGGAAAACTGGTTGTGTGTGTGGGGTGTGTGTGTGTGTGGGTTGTGTGTGTGTGTGGGGTGTGGTGTTTTGTGGGGGCGCGCACGTTTTTGTGCAAAAGGCGGGGCTTTTCGTGTTGTTTTGTTTTTTGGGGGTTTAACTATGACCAAAAATTTAAAAAAACGTCAGGAAAAAAACTTTTTTTTAGGTATTTGTGAATAAAATATGCATATTTTCCCTAACATCAATTTGTGGGCGTCGTTTTGGAAAAAAATGCATTTGCTCATTTTTTATAGGAAGGCATCAACTGAAGACACACACAAAACCCCACAACCCCCACTTGTACACATAGGATTAATACATATCTACCCCTTTACATCAAAACCAGTTCCCAACCCCTTCTCCAAAAGTTTATTTTTCATCAACTCTTGATCCCCTCTGTCTTCTCTGTCTCCCCACTCACATAAACACACCCACTGCCCCTTCCTGCCATAAAGCCCTTAACATCCATTTTTACACCCACATACACAAACCCACGAAAACACCACGCCCAATTTTGCACACAAGTTCACATACAAGTTCATACATATATCCACATACATTTTTACAAGCCAACACACAAATATATATATATATATATATATATATATATTGATTATAAACAAAGCTTGCTCTTATGTCTTAGATTGAAGAAATAGGGGGAGATTCGCATTCATATCTGCAGTGGTAGATGATTCTGCCTAACTAACAGTATGTGCTTGAGTGGGTGAATGGGGAAAAATAAAATAGAATGCTTCTCAAATGAGCCTTCAGCAAGCTTATATTCTCCAAGGGGGAGACATCCCCCAATAGGGAGGGAAACTCACTAAAAATATAACTCCTGGTCATATACCGATATTTCGAAACTTGGTGGTTTCTCCTCAGTGACCGGGAAAGTGGTAATTTGACTCCTCTGCCTTTTCAGTTTTAAGAAGAATGCAATCCCAGAAAGGTTGGTGTGCAATACCGTAGTATGTTTGTTGAGTTTTCAAAAAACCAACCAAAGGTGCCATCTAAGAAGCAAAAGAAAATCAAAAAAAAAGCAAAACAAGCTACATTTTCTTGTGAAAAGTAGAAATAAAAAAAAGATATCCTCTAAGACACAAGTGCTGAGGGCCAGTTCTTGGAATGAATCCGCAAGGGACTAAAATACAACAAACTAATAAATTCCAAGGATAAGTACCGCACCGTTCCAGCAATTTACAGAGCAGCTTGGTGTTGCAATGACTGCAAGAAAAAATTGAATTATAAACAAAGCTTGCTCTTATGTCTTAGATTGAAGAAATAGGGGAGATTCGCATTCATATCTGCAGTGGTAGATGATTCTGCCTAACTAACAGTATGTGCTTGAGTGGGTGAATGGGGAAAAATAAAATAGATGCTTCTCAAAATGAGCCTTCAGCAAGCTTATATTCTCCAAGGGGAGAAAATCCTCCAATAGGGAGGGAAACTCACTAACATATATCCTGGTCTATACCGATATTCGAAACTGGTGGTTTTCCTCAGTGACGCGAAAGTGTAATTTGATCCTCTGCCTTTCAGTTTTAAGAAGAATGCAATCCCAGAAAGGTTGGTGTGCAATACCGTAGTATGTTGTTGAGTTTTCAAAAACCAACCAAGGTGCCATTCTAAGAAGCAAAAGAAATCAAAAAAGAGCAAACAACGCTACATTTCTTGTGAAAAGTAGAAAATAAAAAAGATATCCTCTAAGACACAAGTGCTGAGGGCCAGTTCTTGGAATGATCCGCAAGGGACTAAAATACAACAAACTAATAAAATTCCAAGGATAAGTACCGCACCGTTCGCAATTTACAGAGCAGCTTGGTGTTGCAATGACTGCAAGAATATTGAATTTAACAAAGCTTGCTTTTATGTCTTAGATTGAAGAAATAGGGGAGATTCGCATTCAATCTGCAGTGGTAGATGATTCTGCCTACTAACAGTATGTGCTTGAGGGGTGAATGGGAAAATAAAATAGATGCTTCTCAAAATGAGCCCAAAATTATATCTCCCCGGGGGCATCCTCATAGGGGAAACTTCATAATTAATCCTTATTTTAGAATTTAACTTTTTTTCCTCAGACCCGGAAGGGTTTTGACTCCTCGCCTTCAGGAAGAAGGAAAAATTTTTTAAAAT
>JAFLJL010004025.1:0-19026 GCA_018398815.1 Conus ventricosus | reverse complement strand
GTCCAACTGTCCCCAACATTTGGGACCGGAAGAAATATGGTCCGTCACAACTGGCACTAACAATTCATGTTATACTTGACTGTGCACAGTTGAAATGAAAAGAGTTTGAAAAGACTGGTTCGTCTAACTCCACCGCGTGTTTTACGGTTTCTTTTCGAAACAGAGTAATCCGAATATGTTCGAGGCATAAATAAACGAGCTTCGAATTAGTCAGTGCTCTAAATTGTTTCTGCCTGTAAACTATCTTGTGCCATTCACCTTAACGTTCTTTTTGTTCAGTAATGTGCGTCGTTTATCTCCACCTCTGTCAACCATCCACCTGTCTCTGCCCTTAGAAGTATTTACGTTTTGTTTCTACGGTTATAATTTTCCATATACTCGCTGGTAGACTTTCATCTAGCAAGCATGTTATGATAATTCAACGACTAGAATGGAGTTTCAAAACGGAGTGAGTGAAGGCGGAAAATGAAGCAAAAGTTGGAAAGAGAGGGGGTTAGTTACGCCAAGGACACAGACAAACAGAGTGAAGGGCTAGACACTGGTGTCTAGTCCTGTACTCTGTCTGTGTCACGGTCGCTAAGCCGGACGGCCCTACCACCCCTACCCACGCCTATCACACACTAGAGCAGACAACACAGCACACTAACACAGCTTTACAATCATGCGCACTTCTTTATTTCACACACACACACACTATGGCGCCACCACTCACGTCCATCCACAACCACACACCGGTATCCCACTTCTTCACTGACCCACACTACCCTGCTACGACCCGAGAACCATAACCTATACTAAAGCACCAGTTGCGGTATATCACTGCGACTAGGGACGCAGAGATAGCCCGCACACGTGGTGGCTAACTACTAGGGACAAGGACAAACCCAAGGGACTCTAATCTCTAAACTACTACCACCCACACCTCTCCCCAGGACCCACCCTTCTCTTTTGACCCGGGACCACTACCGTACTGGTCACTGCGTCCCTAAGGGAGGCAAAACAGGTACCCTACACCGTGCTGGCCACTACGTCCCAAAAGGAGGCAGTAGCGAACACCCCTAACCCTATTGCCTAAACTCTACACCCCCTTCCTACCACAAAACCTGACACCCCATCCCCCGGAAAGCTCCACTCCTCAGCACTGTCCATGGCCCTCACAGGCTGACACTCCCGGAAAGCTCCTGCACCCGGCGCCTCTCGACGGATCCGGAGCTCGACGCCTCCTCCTCTGAAGGTCCCGCCGGACACTGAGGATGAGGGACGCCTGCTCAGGGAAGAGGAACAGGTGCCGGACAACTCCCGGAAGAGCACCAGCAGCAAAAGGAGAGCTGCCTCGCAGACGGCAGACGGCCTGGGTAGTCTCCCTCTCCCGGGAAACAGCAGGCAAACGGAAAACCGCCGCTCACCTGCCGGCACGCGGCAGTAGACTGCGGTGGTCTGGCCCCAGCCTCAGGACGGAAGCAGGATACCTGCTGACACAACTGTAGGCCACTACTGTAATGTTGCTACTACCCGAGTCATCAAGGCTCATAGGCTACTTGGTAACGCTTTAATCCTCCATCTCCCTGCCTACTTCCCACTTGGCATGAGAGTGACCCTTGAATTTCGATTACACCCCCAACCGTTACTCGCTTTGGGGTTATCAGATCCATTTCCTGCCAACCCTTACAATAGCAGTAAAACAATATTCTCTCTGAGCAATCTACACTATTACATATGAAATTATGAATCACACCCAATTCTCGGAGAAATAAAACCAATCTAAGCACTCCAACACGGACTCCATGGGCCTCCTTAGGAAATACTAAATAAACTAGGAAATGGGCAATCTCACAAGGAAATGTTTCCACATTAGTAATCAGTAGTAATACACATCTCTCAAAAGCAACAACAATAGAACCAAAACAAAACTTATCAATTTTTAACGGTTCACAGTTCTAGCATATTCATACAAGAGAATCGGCTCGCAGCCACAATCCTTCACATTCTCATCCCTCTTTAGAGAACTATAAAATGTCTGTTCTGGCTCACCCGGTCTCAACCATTTTCGACCGGGCGACTCCAGAACAGACATTTTATAGTTCTCTCCTAGTAAACCCTACAAACTTACATACTGTGTAGGATTATGCTGCGTTAGGGCACACACAAAAGCTACAAGCCGTATAATCCAGTACACGTTCTTTTCAATAACCCAACAAAATAATGGCAGCACGCTACAAACATATATATTGTAGAAAATAAAAATACAATTTTTTTTACATAAAAAGAGCAAAAACCCCCTCCCTGAGCATGGCCGACTGTTGATTTAATTTTAATTTGCAGGCGTCATTTTTGTGTCGGCCATGCTTTCAGGGGGGAAACCCCAGGAGTATGTTTGCCCTGGGATTTTTTGGGTGGGGTGGCTGGCCTCTGGTCTGGAATGGCTGACACGGTCTGAATGATCTGGATGGGGTGAACTTGACCCCCACGACTCTGGTTACACTCAAAAACTCGAAACCATGTGACCAACTTACGAGGGAAGCCCAGCCCTAAAACTCAGCAACTCCAAACTCCGAAAGTGCGACGCCTGCGGTGGCAACCGACCACCAATAGCGAGCAGTTGAATTCTTATATTTAAGCTTACTTTTGGTGGTGGTGCAATCCACGTGTACAGGGAGACCACTCCATTACTACTTTTCGTGATGCAATCGATAAAGCTGCGTGTGTGAGAGAGCGACCTCCGACAGGTGGCCGTTGTGTGTGGCGCGAATGCTGCGTGTGTTCTGTTTAGCAGGCACACACTGTTACCCAGCCGCACGGCAAAACACAGGGCTCACACAGAATGAGACGCACCCAAGTTCACAATAGGCCACTGAAAGTATGGTCGTGAACTCGTTCTAACATCCCCAAGACTAGTTACAGCGCTTATTTCCCTTGGACCGTTTCATGGAAAGTGTAAGAATTTTTTTATGTTCCCGCTGTGTGGTCGTGGGTAACACGGCGTGTACTGCTGTCTGTCCGTTACCCGGACTTGGGCGACTCGCCTCAAGGGAGAGAAATCCTGTTACCCACATTTGAACGACTCAGCTGGTAAAGGTTAACTAAGTTGCCTCAATTTTCTTAGTTAAGTTCTTGATCAAGTCGCCTCAAGTTCTTTAATTAAGTTTTTAATCAAGTCACCTCAAGTTCTTAATAAGTTTTTGATCAAGTTGCCTCAAGTTCTTTAATTAAGTTTTTAATCAAGTCACCTCAAGTTCTTAATAAGTTTTTGATCAAGTCGCCTTAAGTCACCCTAAGTTCTTAACTTAAGTTATCCTTTAAGTACAACCAAGTTCTTATTCAAGTCAACTTATAATTATTTATTAAGTTTTTAAAAGTATTATTGCATCTGAAATGGATCAAAATGATCTTTGTTGTTGGCGGTTCTGGCATGCTGTTGTGTTCGGATTTTGTATTTAGTGGTTGAGATTGTTCGGACTGCTTTGGTTGTTGGTGTCTTTGTTTATATATTTTAAAACCCGTAATAACGCCCCCAACAGCAGCAATGCCGCCAAAAATGACAATTGCTTTAAGAAAATTCTGTGAAGACTTTGGTGGTGTAGGCAACCCTGGCGTTGTTGTAGGATCAACTTGTTCTGGCGTTTTTTAAAGCCGGCATTGAAACAAATGGCTGCGGCTCTGGCACTTTTCATTCTGTAAAAATTAATTTTGTTCGTTTGTTCCACTCTGCTAATTTTTTCCACTGCTGCAACACGTCCAGGATGAGGAAGCTTTTTACTCACTTTCTCCACCCGATTCAATGTTTTCTGATTCTGCTGTTTTCTGGCTCGGTCATTTTGAAGGGAAATAAAATCTATATGATTAAAAGTAATTAATCCCATGATTAGTGGCGATAATAATGTTCCAAATCTGTTAATATAGATCACATCCTGAGACTCTAATGACTTTGTTAAAACTGGATCCTGCGTTAAATCATACATAAAATCTTGTTCAGAATCAATGGGAGCAAATCTACTGACTAGTTTAGTGTACAAACTAAGAACCGTTTGTCCTACACTTTTTTACCATTCTTGATCCTAGTTGCGCTTCATACTGTTATGATATTTATAATGTCTTGCAGCGACATCTGTTGAATCTGTTCTATGCTGAATTCATTGCCGAGGAAACTGTTTTGTTTTTCGCATGCTGCCAAAGAATACAAAACCCCTCCTTTTGGGGCATAACACCTTGGTCGTCAACTTGGTCATTTGTAATCATAAGTTCAGGAAGGTTTAGTAGATCATTGGTGTTCATGTTTTTATTAATTATAATTATTTTGTTTTTAAAAAATGAGCGCCGAAAAGACTGTTACCAATCTTGTTTACCATTCTGCTGTTATTGGAGGCCTAAGTATAGGATACACAATGCTTGGTAAAAGCTTGTTAAAAATTAAACCAGCAGATCTTGGCAAACTAGACTTTGAGGATTTGGCAAAGCTAATTGCTATCATTGCAGCTTCGTTTGCTACGAAAGATTTTCTAGTTAAGCAAGGAATAATTCCAGACAGTATCAATATGTAAAATTAAAAAAATACATTTATAAAAATGGCTTCACTCGTAATGATAGGCGGCGCTGTGGTTAATGCGCTTGCTTTTAGCGGAAGTAATTATGCGTTTAGTAAACTGCGGGGATGACGGCGAGAGATAAAGACAGAAAGCTATGGAGCAACTAGCAGCTGCACAAAGACGCCTATGAAAAGCAGAGAATTGAGCAGTTAGATTTTATTAATACAAACTGAAAAAACAGGGCCATGCAGCTTACACATTTAAAGACGTTGATCAAGCAATAAAAGAATATTTCTTGTAACAGGCAAACCATCGAGACAATGCCCCCACCAAAATTCAGCGACTTTTATCAACCATCAAGAAAAACAAAAGATGCAAGAAATATTATTTTTTCGTCTTTGGCATGTCCGTTGTGTATTTTGTTGCCCATAATATTGGCTGAATAAAATGAACAAAATCTATTATTCGCCCAAAGGATATTGGAAGGGAATAACAGCAATAAAAAAGCTAAGCCAAGCAGCGGGAGTCAGTGAACAAACAGCAAAGGAATGGTTATCTTAAACAAGCGATTTGGCAAATTTATTTACCTGCACCAAACGAATACAGAGACCACACTTTGTGAATACAATACCGAACGACACCCATCAAATGGATCTTCTATATTTACCTCATGATACGATTAGGTGAAAAAGATTTAAGTACGCACTCACAGTCATTGACATAGCTTCAAGATACAAAGATGCGGAACCATTAACACAAAAGAGTGCTTCTGCTGTTGCTGTTGCCATACAACTGATATACCCAAAGGGGTCCCTTAACTTATCCTCGCATGATTCAAGTCGATGATGGAAAAGAATTTAAAGGCCGAGTGAATCAATTATTGTTAAAACATAGAGTTATCATTAGAAGAGGCATCCAGGAGTTCACAGATCACAGGCTTTAGTTGAAAACTTTAACAGTTATCTGAAAGATTTTTTTCCTACCAGTATCACAGAGAGCTCATTGACAATTCTCGCAACACAGAAGGGTTAGAAGACTGCCCTCAGTTTTGAGCGCAATGAATAATGAAGAATTTAAAGGGCTAAAACCAGTACAAGCAATCAAAAAACAAACAATAGATGTTGTTGAAGGAGGCGCCAGTTCATCCGGCAAACTATTGCCATTTGGTTTGAAAGTAAGGTACCTTTATTTACCGGGGGAAGCATAAGGGGACACTCGCATCAGGGCAACCGATCCAGTTTGGAGTGTTGATCCATATGAAATAAAAAGAATTGTAAAAATGAATCCGCCTGTGTATTATTTACGAGAAACTGACACAACAAAACAACCAGCTCCTCAAAGATCTTTTGTGAAGGAAGAACTGCAGATAATCCCGCCAGACACAGTTCCAGTTGTTTAATTAGTTTACAGAAATATATTTGAGTCTATAATGGAAACGCAGAATGAAACAAGAATGATAAAGGAAGAGACCTTGGAAATGTTACAAGAATCATTTGAAAAAAATTCTGCTATTAGACATATATTTATGAGGATTAATCAATACATGCTAAAACATCCAGATCACCTACAACCCCAAATCCCAAATTGGGGAAAAGAATATCTTGAAATAAAAAAAAAAATTCGAGCACATCAAGCTGAATTGGATGAAGATATGATTGAGCTTATAATCAAAGTTGATGAAAAATATAAACCCTCGGTGAAGCCCTCGGTGAAGAAGAAATATAATTATGCTGTTCTCCAGTGCCCAATTGCATATGAAAACTCTGGATTAACAAATACTCGTTAAGTGTTTGTTCTATCTAATGACTTCTTTGTTACAACAGTTGTGTTGATCTTATGTAGATTAGATCGCAGTTTTACGTTGTCATGATGAAAAGTCTTATTGTCAAACAATGCTTCTTGGTAGTTGTCATGCGATATGTTTGACTGCACAACACTGCGGGATATTCCTTTTGCTTTCTTAATGATTTTCTCCTGGCTCGAAATACTGTACATTTTCGACCTTAAACCAATAAACTCCTTAATCACCCCTCCAGATAATTCATCCTTCATCTTTCCTAAAACCTTCTTATTAACGGGTGAATGTAAAGGCGAATCTTTAGGGTAATCAGATGTATCATACCATCCCGCATGCCCTTTAGCCACTTCGATTTCCATGTCTTTATAGATGTCTTCAGTAGGGATATTTATAACAAAACTGTCTGTATCTGTGTAAAGTACTCTGGACTCAGGATACGAGGGCTTAAAGTAGTCATAAAGAAATTCTAACATCAAAAGCTTTGATAATTCTAAAACAGTAAACCCAATAAATACAGGTTTGTCTAATTTGACTTTCTTTTTTTTCATTATTATGCCAAAAAGGTGATCATGAAATCTTCTGAAGTCCTGATAATTTGGTTTTGAAGTCAGCTTAATTGCCTCGTTCTCTTTGGTGACCAATCTGACATCTTTGCGCTTGTGCGGATTTTCCATAGTCTTTCCAAAACAGCTGTTGTTCATCAGCTTGAAAAAGTCTTTTTCTGAAGCATCTGTGGATTTAGTTCTAAGATCAGTGTTCTTCATGATGTATGGTTTCATGAACTGTTCTTGATCAAAAGCAATTATACGATGAACAGCTGTCAACTTTAAACCATGTCTTAAATAAAATTGTAGAAGTCTGTAATGACAGACATAATTTTTTTTGCTCGAAGATTAGGCACAAGTTTAGGTGGCTCTCTGGATTCGTCTTTAGACTTTCTGCTGCTAATGGATAGTCATTATGTAGGTCATGGAGTTCATGAGGATATTCTAAGTCAACCTCTAGAATAAGGCCTCTTTTACGATCAGCTGTAAGAGCATGCAGTTGTTCTACAAATTCTTGAATGTTTTTATACTGCCAGTGTACATTTTAAAGTTGCGTAATGGAAGTGATTGCGCCATAGCCCAACCATACAGATTGTTTGCATCTAAATACATGAGATAGTTAGACCTTTTACTTGGATCGTAGTCGTCCAAGTATTTGTTGTTTGCTTTACAGTTAATGATGCGACGCCATACTAATTCTCCACGCAATCCGTTTTCAATCATCTGAATCATTGGCAAATCTGACAATAAATCAATCTGTATTCTAGTAAACTTTAAGAAAGCGTCCCAACTCATCCGGGCGCAGAAATGTAAATGCGCAGGATCCAGGCTATAATGTTTCATGCAGGTCTTTCTATAATTTTCAAAAATATCCGCCAACAAACATGTATCAGCCATCAAGTAGGAGTCATGATAGTCTCCCATCGTTTTACACTCTAACTTCTGCCATGCATCTTGAGCATGCTGGTAATCAGAATCACTGATGTCCTTTCTCTAAGATAGAAAAGAACGCGCTTTAGGCGGAAGTGTATCTTCGTCAACCTTTGCCAACTGTTCATGTACTCATAAGGGTAAACGCCCTTTCTAACAAGAGTTGAGTCAAAATATTGTTATTGCGCAGGACTTTAAAGACATAGCCAGCGCCTCTAATGATCCCATCAGGTGTTGCATAGAGTCATAAAAAGACATGTTATTTAAAGTGAAACACATGTACTTTTCTGATGACTGTGCAATGCATGACACCTGGAGTCGCTGGTTACTGCTTGCATTATAAGATGAGAGTCGTAACCTCGCAAGTTATGAAAGAAGATGGGCAGCTTCCATGTCTTAGGATCAAACTTTAGTTGAAGATTGCATTTACTGTGCGCTGCTCCTCTGAACTTTCCGCTAATGTAATCATGGTCTCTTACTGTTGGATTTCTCTGCATCTGATGAGAGGCCTAAACCGCAAATCCAACAATGTGTGGCTGAGTCATACTGTTGTTGATCTTCAGGCGTCATAATAATGTCTGAGAGATTCAGTTTATTAGAACAGGCGTTACGCACTTGCTGCATGCGTTCTAAGAAGTATTTTGCAGCATCGGATCCTCTATATAATTCTGGCTTTGAATGAACGCCATCCGACCTAACAATAATGAAGGCAAATGAACAAATCTGATGATTACTCATTTAGACTGTTTTCGGGAGTTTCTGTGGGGTTGGCCCTTCATAAGGAACAATAAGCGACTCGAAGTCTGCGTAAACTACGTATGGAGAATTTTGCAGTTTTTTCCAGTTCTTAAAACTAACTTTAGATCGGGTGGGGGCGTAATTAGTTCTGTATTACAGTCTACAGAACTTTTACAATGTTCATATGTTCGCTCGCTGCTTTAACGGATGGAATTCTTGTTAAACATTTTCTACAGAATTCTTGTTTGTTAGTGTTTTTTGCAGTATGCGCTAACAGTCTACTCATTGTTCATATCAATGTGTAATGTGGTAGCCCCGCTGGTGAAAACATTAGGAGTAAGTCACATGGCTTTTGGCTGGATCGCCTATTGTTGGGCTGTCTTTAGACACTCTAATAGGCACCAAATTTGTTTCCTCATCCCATGTGTATACATTAACAGTTATTGGTTTGTTTTGTTCTTCAAACTGATCAATGGAATCCACGCTAACAGGAAAGGATATTCTATTGAAGTTAAGATCATTGATGTAAGGTTCATAGTTAGATACTCTCTCTGCGTTTTTGCGGATCGTAATGCAGCCTTGCAAGAACACACCACATAAAACATTTGTTGTCTGAATTCTTTATGTTTAGAACTGCTCTTTTTGCGACTAATGCTGGAGGTAGTGGAATGTAAGACTTGCCTACAATCGGCTCATACTTAGCCTGTTTTAATCTGATCTCTAAGACTTCGCCCTCTGACCAACCAGAGCCTCTCATTTTGGCTTCTTCAGCGGCCACATCAAACTGTGTAAGCAGTTGGTCTGCCCAACCGGGTGTGTCATTATGAGAAGAAAAACCTGCTGTTTAGTTGAGACCCAGACTTCTAGGTTTTCTTCATTTATTGTTATATAGTCGATTAAAACAGCTAACATTACTTTAACTGGCGGGTCTATTGTTAGTTTACCTGGAACTTGAGAAATAGCATGAACAACACTTGCCTGTACGTTTGTTGGATCAATTACTTCTAGATTAATATCGTTTAAAGCTTTTGACAAACGCTCTCCCTCGAGCATTCCTTCAAACAATTCGTCTTGTCCTTCATATATCTTATCCATGTTGCGTTTTTCTTTTCTAACTCAAAATATTTATTTAATTTAAAAAAAAATTAATCAGAATCAATATCAACGGTCTTTTTGTGCTTGGACTCATAAACTAAAGTATAAACGCCCTTTGATGTTGTTACTGTGAGCTGTTTAGAACAGAGTTTAATGTCTCGTTTACTTTTTTTAAACATTCCTTTTTTATCTGCTCGGGGTCTGGCTGTTGAGAAAAACTTGCCTTGCCTTTTTTTGAAGATCAAACTTTTGTCTTTTATAGTCATCAAAATCAGCCTGTAAACGACTAAATTCTTCATCCGTGATGTTTGAGTCAACTAGCGCTTTATTAATTGTCAGTTTGAACGAACTATGTTTTAGCTGTTATTAGTTGAACCATAGCTGTGTGCTTTTGGGTTTTAGTTTTTAATTTTTTGCTAGCAGCACTTACAGCTAATGAACACACGCCATGAGCTAAAGACAAACCACCTAGAGGTAAAGCTGCGGGCACACCAACACCTGTTGCTAAGAGACCAACACTCGTTCCTGCTGATAGACCACTCAAAGCCGATGCTCCAGTATTAACATATGTAACAGCATTTACGGCAGCAGAATACCTTCGTCTGGTTTTGCTATATTTTGAAAGGTCCTGCTCTAGTTTTTGCTGCATTTGTGTAATGTTAGTTAATCTGAAGGTTTTTATGTCGGGGGGTTCTACTATCCCTTCTTTTGGTGGCGCTGTAGGCACATTTGGAATAAACCTGAACAGACATGCTTTTTTAAAATAAAAAATTAATTTAGCCTTCTGTATCTTTAAATCTGTTATCTTGAATATTCAGCTGCATATCATTATTAAAAACAATGTACATTAATTAGTTTATCGCCATCTTTTCTTTATCAATTTGAATGTTTATTCCGTCATTAACCGTTCTCCACTTCCATGCAACTGATTATCCTCTGTCGATCTTAGGTCAATCATAAGCCGTATTTCGTTGTTAAATAATCATCGAGTCTAACATTGTGAAGGTGTAGATCTTTAGACACAAGGTCTGCTGTTGGATTTCTATGCCTCCCGCCCCCAAACAATTTTCTTATTTCGTCAAAATGCTGATAAGGTCTAAGCCCGCTAGCGTAGATTTGGTTAGGACTACCCTCAATCGAACATTGTACTTTCGTTATTTTAGGATTAATAAACTTTTCACTTCCTCTATCAAATGGTTTTTCATCTTCCACGCAAAAAAAATTTTTTTTAAACCCGATTTTGCTGGGAAGCCCTTTTAAAACAAAAATTTCCCCATTAGTGTTTTCCCTGTTCTGGGATGTTTTAGAATGGTGACCCCATCTTTCGAAATTTTTTTTGCAAATCTTCCCTGTTATTTTTGTTTAAATTTAAACCCTTTGAAAGTCAGGGCCCCAAACCCAATGTCAAACTCAAAGGGCAATGTCAGAAATGCTTTTTCTTTGCTTCGGGGGTCTTTTTTTGGGATTTGAAAACCCCGTTTGTTTTCTTTAAAAGTTAGTTCATATGACAATTGTCTTTTAATGCCTTTTAAAGTATGGGCATGCGAAATTAAACTAAAAACCCAAAAGGGGAGGGAAAAGGCGATTTCCATACGAAAAAATTTACAGCCCTTTCTTTTTGCCGGCTTTATTAGCACTGCGGCCCCTACTCTTGTTTTGTGCTTCTTATTACCCTTTTCCTTAAAAACGAAAGGGTTGGGCCCCTTTTCTTTTCTCGGTTAGCCATAGATCAAAAAGGTTTAAAATATGTTGCTTTGTGTAAGAAAATATTTCTCGCCCCTAAAGGGTTTTTATGAAATTTTTTTGGGACAATTCCCCGCCCCAGTTTTGGGAAAACTGTCCTGTTTGGGTTTTGTTGATTCGAGTTTTTTTTTGAAAGAAAAGTCGCCCCGAGCCTGGCCAATCATTTTCATTCTCCCTGGTCGGGAAATTTTTAAAATTTAAGGGAATTTTGGGCTGCATAAAATAGTAGATGGATTTTTTGGAACAATAATATTTTTTTAAATTTCCTTCACCCCAAAGGGCTTTTGGGAAATTTCTTCACCCGGGGTAAGAAATGAAAAAATTTTTTTTGGGCGAATTTTTTTTAAAAAAAAAAAAAAAGTTAATTATTTAAAAAACATGGCGGGAAATTGAAGGTGAAGTTAAAGTTTTTTGGTGTTCCTGATCTGGGGGCAACATGAGTAAAAAGGATTTTGAACAGCATCGCCAATGATTCATTGCGGCGTAAATTTAACAAAAAGTAGGGCCGGGTCATTTTACCAAAGTTTAGGCCTAGAAACCCCCCAAAACCTTTTAGACCCCGATTTTGAAGTAAAAAGGGGGCCATTTTTTTGTGAAAAAGCGGCCCCGGGCCGGGGAACAACTTGTTCAGCTTTTCAAAAAAACGGGACCCATCAAAGTTTGTAAACATGAATTTTTAATTGACAAAAACTTAAAAAAGGGGGGGAAGATCAAAATCGCTTGGCCCTTTTTTAAACCAAAATTTTAAGGGGGGGGGGAGTTTCTTAAAATTCAAAACATACAACAAGAAAATCCCCAAAAGATAACCCAAAGCAAAACCCTAGAATTCAAGATTTTTAAATTTAAACAGGCAAAAAAACAAATGCAATAGAAACCAGAAACCAGTTTAAACAGGAAAAAAACGACCCCAAAAAAAATGATGTTTTTTCATTTGCATATGAGGAAAATTTTATGCCCTTGATGTAAATTTTTGGGAAACCCTTAGGGCGGGAAATTTAAAAACAATTTAGCAAAAAAATGGGGTGAACTAGATGAGCATATAAAAAGAGGAAAAAAAAAAAAAATGCGTTTTTAGGTAAAAAGGGCTTAAAGGGGAAAGATATTAAAAGAAAGGAAAAACCCAAAGACTAAAAAAATTTTTAAAGAAATAAGATTATCCAAAACTAGAAGGGGGTTTTCCCGTAAAAGAGAACAATTACGAACTCAAGGGAAAACAGAAAAGAGAAACCCATCGAAAGAATTTTATATGAAAAACACAACCCCTGCAGAAAAAGGGAAAACGGGAAAGCTGTTTTGGAGCAAGGAGTCACAGTAGCAAGCGTTTTTTAACGGCCCTTTGGTTTTGGCCAAAAAGTACATGGTGATGGCTTTTACAGGGGGCGGGGTTCCGGGTCGTGCCCCCATACCTCCGGCCCGATTAAAACTTTGGGGAAAAAAACAGCTTGATCATCTTGCAAGTTTTATTAAAAAAAATTAGCCGGGTAAAGCCGTGGCCCCTTTTCCTGGAAAAAAGGGGGTGTCTTTTTTGTTGGCTTTTTTTTTTTCTGAAAACAAAATAGTTGGGTTTATGGCCGAGCCACTTTGGGCATTTTGTTCTCTTAATAAAATTTGGGGTTTAAAATTTAGTAAAATAAAGACGAGTAATCTATGCCAGTTAATACAACAACAAGTGCTGTCTTTTCATATTCATGGTCATTATTTTTTTTTGCGGTCTCTGGGCTTTGGGCCGCGGGGATTGGATGACTTATTCTCGGGTGTTTGTTTACTGCTTGCAATATTACTGGCTCAGAATTTATTTCGTTTTTCCCGACTTTCTGTTCATTGCCTGCCACAAGGATTTCATTATTGTAGTTTATTATTGTGCCTATCTGGAGTCTGAGGTCAGAAGGCAGCATGTATAAACCGGCGCCAACAGCAAAGTCTACTTTCGATCTTGCGTATTGTAAAACATTTTGGTACCTTTTTATACTTGAAGGTAAATCAACTGTAGAATTAATGGCGTCCTCTAAATTTGCTAAGTATTGTTTTTGTGCGTCAAAGCCAGTAGAAGGATCAGTTATGCTCGATCTCGTTTGTGCTTGCGAACCTAGCAAACACCAAACGTAAGTACGAACAGAGTCGTTTATTCGTTCTATTCCCGCTCTAGTTAGGCCCTTAGAAGTGTCTAATATAAATGTTGTCCATGCTGTTTTATGCTCTTGCTCTATGGACCCGAGGTGAACACCTGTGCCTGAAGAGAAAGATGTGTAAGGAGGATTCCAGTCATAGTTATACTTTCTGTGCACGCCCCAAAAATAAGGGGTGCCTAAGCCATGATTAAGATCCAACTTTTGTCTAAAGTCTTCCTTAACATCAATATTGAATTCGTTACAGATCCTTTCAAAGCCTTCATGTCTATTCTGTTGCTGAATGGATTAAACGGTTTGTCATTCGGTAATGGCGCTTGCAGTTCAGTCAAAATACGTCTGAAGGTGTATATAAAAATGAAATCTGTACACTGACCTCACCAAAGGATCAGGGTGATTTAAATGATCAGCATACGACACTCCACACCCAGTTGAGGCACAAAACACAGCAAAGTTTAACTGGTTCTGATAAAACTGCATCGGATGACTAAACCACACTTTCGGGATGTGGTCGTTTTTAATAGGAGGGTTAAGATATCTGTTTAATGGCGTACTCACCTTTACTTGAAAGGCGTTAGACTGAGTCACAGAAATGTCAAGAGTATCGGTTGTTATGTTTTTAAGATTGTAGTGCGGCCCAGCAGAATATTTTGCATCAGTATATTTAAATGCGCTCATTTTTATTTCGTTTAAAAAATGTTTGTAACAATAACAACTCAAGACAGTCCTTCGTTTTTAGAACATGCTATTAATAACAATTGCGGAACCAAAATGGTCGCACTCCATGAAATTTTTTACAAAGTCGTATGGTTTAATATAAGCGGATCCAAGAAGAATAATAAGATTCTAAAAGTTGATAATGCAGGAAACAAAGCTAGCCAGTTAACAATACCTGATGGTTATTATGGGGCTTGCTCACTACCAGAAGCAATGAGTAACTTCGACATTACTCTCGAACTTAACAATGCGAATCTGAAAACAATGTTAACATTCAAACCTGAAGAAGAAGTAGTACATTACCTTTTTGATAGAGAGCTAGCTAAAATGTTAGGCTTTACAACTGCCAATCAAGCCGTTCATAGGTTTGGTGTTACGCCAGACAAAACTACTTATGAGGGGGAAAATCCGCTCGATCTTACATTACATTCATTACTCTATATTCATTAGACGAGCTGAGCACTGATGAAAACTTATATGATGGAAGGCCCTCAACTGTTTTAAGAGCTCTTCCGTCAGGGAAAGCTGCATATTGCGATTATGAAATTATACAATTCCCTAATTTACAGTTTAAAAGATTAGTTTGTGGGAGGGTTGAATCATTTAATAAAAAATCAAGACAAAGCAGGAAAAGTTGTAAAATGTGATAACCTGCACATTGTTTTGGAAATAAAATAATAAACTGTACTAAAAATGTCGCGTGGGCCAGATGAATCAAGAGTTACATTATCGCCTGTAAGGTGTATAACCTTAGAATTAAAAGACCTTGCAGACGTTGCGGACTTTGAACAGAACGGTGAGATAGGCACTTTGTATGGTTTTGAGTACACTAAAGATGGTGATTATAAACGTAAAGAAGTAAGCGACAACAAAAAGTTTCCTAAACTAGAACAACTGCGCAATCTAGAAGCAAATAATGCTGGCCAGTATAAATATAAAATAGTTCGAAAACCTGACAGCAAATGGCATTTAGAACCATATTTAGAATGGGACATAAAAATTTGAATTCATAAGCCCATTTACATTTTTAGCCGTCAAAAAAGTTTCAGAAAAGCATTCAACTCTGGCCCTTTGCATGCAAGTCTTATGCCAGAGAACAATAGTCGAAAAGAGATTGAAATAACGCCGTATGGGAAAAAACAGTATATCCTCCACAGAAAAGAAACGGTTTTAAAGGAAGCTTCTACAAAATTACAGTTCTTTCCAAGCAGAAAATTAGGAGACACGTTCACAATAATATTTGAAATTTCTGTCTTTAAAGATGTGGAGAGGGATGGGGTTGTGGGCGTTAGTGACGACCTTATAAAAGGAATTAATATTAGCTGGCAAAACTTAGACGTTAAACGTCTTAAAGTTACCATCGTCGTTCTTCACAATGGTGAGGATATTAAGGTTATAACAACAAGCAACAAAATCACTGTTGACTTAAATAGAAACAATCTTACAGAGCTGAGTTGGATTAATCTTACACATTTAGGCCTTATAGGGTTTTATTATACTGAACAAGTTTTGACAGAGAGTATGATAAACATAATAACTGGATTAGATTAAATTCTATTATAAAACTATGGAGCAGTTAAACTTTATGACAAAAACTCCTCATTGTTCATTGATTTGTGGACAGACTGGTTGTGGAAAAACAATATTTGTCCTAGACCTATTACAAACAGTTTATCGCTATAATTTTGATCATATTGTTATTTTCTGCCCAACACTTAAATGGAACAAAGCATATCATGATAGAAGGTTTATATGGACGGATGATGAAATATATTTAGTTGATCCTAGCAATAAACTAAGTGAGTGTTTAAAACAGTTTTATAGACTGTTTGAAGGAACACAGACACTATTTATTATAGATGACTGTTCAGCAGAAAAAGACATAGTTAAAAAAAGAAATACTTTGTCAAAACTAGCTTTCAGTGGAAGGCATGCTGGGATAAGTGTGTGGATTTTATGTCAAAAATATAACTCAGTTTTAAAAGACTTTAGAGAACAGTTAAAGACTGTAGTTTTATTTTACATGAAAGACAGAGACTCATTTGATGAATGTTTGCGCGAAAATGATGTTATTGAAAATGACCAGGAAAAACACAGGATTAAGCAAAAACTGAAATCTAAAAAGTTTAGTAAATTAGTATTGAAAACGGATAACCCTACACAGTATGCATGTTTGTAGGGTTTACTAGGAGAGAACTATAAAATGTCTGTTCTGGAGTCGCCCGGTCGAAACTGGTTGAGACCGGGTGAGCCAGAACAGACATTTTATAGTTCTCTCTCTTTGCACTGTCAATTATAATCATATATCAACACAACATGATTTGTTCGCCAAAATTTCCATCCAGCACCCCACTCTCATGTCATCTCTTGTCAGATAACCCAGTGGTTAATCCTTGTTATGCCAACACAACCATACTTCATACAATATTACATGCTGCACATCCTCCATTTTTATCCTATCAACTGCTGAACTACCCGCCTTAAACTTTACCTTACCCTTCTTTCCGACTACTAAAATTCATAATGGGACTGTCTTTCTACAACCTAAGATATCTTCCTCCAACCCTATTCTGTCACAAATACATACGTCCCTGCATGTGTGTCAACCGTCATTTACTTTTAAAGAAAAAAAACCACGTCTAACCATTTGGATTCACTGTCCTGTACCAAATACGTACGTCACAGATACAGTCCGCACGCGCACGACACCCGCGTCGAGAACCAGACTCGTAATGAAAGTGAAAAGACACCAATATAAGTTGAATGGTCACGACCGTACTCCAGTATAAACCACTCGAATACCAATTAGCCTTGGCCCTACTGCACAGTTAACCGATTCCAATGCTGTGCAGGTCAACTCCGAAATCGTTAATCAATTTCAACGAACTACTATTTACAACTGAAATTGATCACAATCCCTTTACGATTCACGCAGACACATCTGCACCTGACTCACACTATGATCCTCAACAAAATGCAACCTCGTATTACCTTCTTACTGACCCCCCTGAAATTAACATGAACTAATCACAACCAATATCTACATCACCTTCCATCAACGGTTATTGTATCGAACCCACATTGTCTAGCCAAACTGTCACATGACAATCGAACTCAGGAACCACTATGTACACTACTTACAGAATATACAGAAAATAGGTAACAACACAAACAGGCTGACAAGAAGTTTCAATCACAGAACCAAGACGACATACCAGACAACCAGTATTCGCAACAAACATAATACAACTAAACATAACATGAGACAACTACAGTACAACTCGCCATAATACAAGACAACATGACGAACCACAACACCACGAACATAACAAATCACCAACCTGGACAGACAGACGATCAACCACACCAGTTCTACAACTGGCTTCAAGTGGCTGCCAACGAAGACGATACAGAACCCGGCACAGGCCAAGGGCACACCAGACCCGACGAGGACCTGGCCCTAACTATGACTCGAAGTCACTCAGCTCAACTAACGGCGCTCCCGCCGCAACTACAAGGCACGTCCACTCCGACGAACACCAGGGACCGAAGTGAAGCTACCCCAACGCATTCCGACCTGGTCGGAATCAAGCGAACTCTACTCACAACCACAAAACAGCGATTGGTCAGAGCAGCGTATCCCTCCGCAGAGCTGACACGCTCGACCAACGGACTAGTTGTTGCTCGTGCAACAACACGACAATTTACCACAACAACTCACAGACTTGACAACACAACAACAGCCGATATCCTGCCCCGCCTTCTCTGGTGTAGAACCAAAGTAACAAAAGGGGTAACAATCGGGAATGAAACCAACCTCCCGCTTCCATCCCTCAACAAGTGAAGATTGGAATTCAAGAATATTGTAGGTCTTATTTCCCCAACCCCCTACCTAGCCTAACCTTCCACCTTAACCAAAACCCCAATCTTACACACGCACTCTCGCACACACATATATACATATGCACACGCGCACACGCTCTCTATTCCTGAACTACCATTACTCCAAACACATGGACGGCTGATTCACTACCGCCGATCGGTGACAGTCTGTGTCCTTGGCGGCATCTAAGACTAGAATGGAGATTTGCTGTCTGTCTCACGGTGCTACTGGGCATTAACACGTTTGATGTTGGTTTACATTGGCGTTTTTAAAGATATTTTAAGACTTTTTTTTTTTTTACATTTACTTCTAATTGCAATCAACTGGAAAGGGCTGACACACTCGGTATGGTTTGGTTTTCTTGGTCTTAAAAAGCAAGTGTTTAAAATGATGTGTTATAGGTATACACTCGTTACGATTTTTGTTTTCCAATTAAAGAGAAGGCAATTTTCTGTTTTGTTTCTTCTTTTTTTGTCATGTGATGACACCACGAAAGGGCCCCGTGCTGAACTGCTGACCTGTGCTGATCTCTCTCTCTCTCTCTCTCTCTCTCTCTCTCTCTCTCTCTCTTGCTCGCTTGCTCTCTCGCTCTCGCTCTCTGAGTGTCCGTCTGAATGTCTGTCCGTCCGTCTGTCTACCTGCATGCATGCTATTTGTCTGTCTGTCTGCCTGCTGCCTGCCTGCCTGCTTTTGTGTGTTGTGTGGGTGTGTGTGTGTGTGTGTGTGTGTGTGTGTGTGTGGTGTGTGTGTGTGTGTGTGCGCGCGCGCGCGCGCGCGCGCGTGTGTGTGTGTGTTGTGGTGTGTGTGTGTGTGTGTGTGTGTGTGTGTGTGTGTGTGTGTGTGTGTCTCTCCCTCTCTCCATTGTGTTTACCAATTTTCTGTCTTTCTTCTCCTTCTTCTATCTCTTGTCTCTTTTCCCGTCTGTCTG
>JAFLJL010004024.1:20000-23208 GCA_018398815.1 Conus ventricosus | reverse complement strand
CGACAGGTAAAAGGGTGAAGGGCTGAAACACGAATAAGGTTCGTGTAAGTAAACCTTCTTAATTCAACATATGAATTCTTTCTTTCTCTTTTCCTTAAGTTTTCCCCTGTAGCTTTCCCCAACTATCTATCGCTCACCTGGTAATGACTGGTCAGCAGAGAGGACCAACGTCCTGACAGGTTCGAGTCTCTAGGCCATCTGCTGGGTTAAAACTGATTCTTTCCTCCTTCCTCCTAGTGAGTGCATACTCAGTGTTCAAAACACATGACCAGCACCTTACCAGCCCTTGTTAAACTATCACTCAGTGGTCACTTTCACCCAATGACCACCCTTCTTTCTTTACTGAGTCATACTCACAATTATTTGGGGACGCCCGCTACACTAGTCAAGCCACATGAATATCCTTCCTTTCTAGTAGTGGCATGGGGAAATGATTCATATTACTAACTACATGTGATGGAGCGTCACATGCCTTGATGTGAGGCTACGTCACATGACACACACACACACACACACACACACACACACACACACACACACACACACACACACACAACTGATGGATGGCTTCATCAATCAATCGACTAGCTCCCACAGAGTGACAGGGGACAGGACCAGTAACCTGCTGCTTCACTTTCTCTCAGGGTTCACCCTGGGCGGAGTCCCGGGCACTCTGCAGAGGTAACCCACCCCACCACTTAGGGCCACAGAAGCGTTCAGTTGGCAGGGGTAGCCCACCCCAACCACTTAGGGCCACAGAACGCGTTCAGTTGGCAGGGGTAGCCCACCCCACCACTTAGGGCCACAGAACGCGTTCAGTTGGCAGGGGTAACGCCACCCCACCACTTAGGGCCACAGAACGCGTTCAGTTGGCAGGGGTATGCCCACCCCACCACTTAGGGCCACAGAACGCGTTCAGTTGGCAGGGGTAGCCCACCCCACCACTTAGGGCCACAGAACGCGTTCAGTTGGCAGGGGTACATGCATGTATGTCAGCTTCAATTGTAGCCTACTTGTGTGTCCTGCTCGGCGTCAGATCACAACAGGAGACAGACAGACAGACAGTCAGATCAACAACAGCAGACAGACAGACCGACAAACAGACAGTCAGATCAACAACAGCAGACAAACAGCCAGACAGTCAGATCAACAACAGGAGGCAGACAAACAGCCAGCCAGTCAGATCAACAACAGGAGGCAGACAGACAGACAGAACAGTCAGATCAACAACAGGAGACAGACAGACAGACAGACAGTCAGATTAACAACAGGAGACAGACAGACAGACAGTCAGATCAACAACGAGACAGACAGACAGACAGCCAGTCAGATCAACAACAGGTGACAGACAGACAGCCAGTCAGATCAACAACAGGAGACAGACAGACAGCCAGTCAGTCAGATCAACAACAGGAGACAGCCAGACAGACAGCCAGTCAGATCAACTACAGGAGACAGACAGACTGACAGCCAGTCAGATCAACAACAGGAGACAGACAGACTGACAGCCAGTCAGATCAACAACAGGAGACAGACCGACAGACAGATCAACAACAGGAGGCGGACAGACAGACAGTCAGATCAACAACAGGAGGCGGACAGACAGACAGCCAGACAGATCAACAACAGGAGACAGACAGTCAGATCAACGACAGGAGACAGACAGACAGCCAGTCAGATCAACAACAGGAGACAGACAGACTGACAGCCAGTCAGATCAACAACAGGAAGAGACGAATGCCTTCAATAATGTGCACCAATGGCACTCCAACTGGTGACAGACGACGAAGGTGACACCGCTCCTGCGACACCTGTCCTGGTGTTGTCGTCATCGTCATGGAGGTTCCTCCAAAGCCGTCGTCAGGGCTACCTGGGCGGCCGTCTTCATGCTGAGTGGCGACGGTCCTGTGCCGCGTGAGGCCGTTGACCGTTTGAGGGTGAGATTAACGTCCCATCGGCCTGAGGCCCTTAAGGACAAGGTTTCTGCAGACGTAGGTCTGCATCGTTAATGGCAACTGCTGTCGCTGGCAATAGTGGGTGAGTTTCATGTGGGGTCGTCGTGTCTCTCTCTCTGTCTCTCCGAGCTCTTGTTCCTCTTGAGCGCTGGTTCAATACTGGTTGTTGGTCGACCGACGATGGGCGTCGGTGTGTGTTGCCTCCTTTCCCCCAAACATCAGGCTGTCTTCAGGACCACCGGGCGGCCTTCTTCATGCTCGGTGGCGATGGTCCTGTGCCGCGTGAGGCCGCCTCAAGGAGGGAGCAGGACGAAAGTCGCTGGAGCGCTGCACGAGTCCCTAATATTCGGCGGTTACTCGCAGACGGCGGCCGAAGGGACAATTTTTCAGCCCGACCCCATAAGGAGTGCCCCCATGTCTGCCCAGTTCAGAACATGATTACCCAGGCCACGGTGATCGCAGTCAGGCAGAGCTCCATCGCCGATCGCCCCACATCTCCAGGAGCCGCCCCCCGGCGACACAGGCTAGACCCGTCGTCACCCATAATTATGGCTGGAAGGTTGACTGCGCCGCCTGACACCGACCTCTCACATCAGTGTCCCTCAAAGGAGAGCTGCCACCTCTCCCCTGGCGTCCCCTGCTATGCCACACTTGCGTGAGGTGTGACGTGAATGGTTGAGTTTTACGTCCTCATAGCGAAAGCTTTTAGGGACATGTCTTTCATTCACGGTAGTCTTTGGTGTCATTGGTTTTAAGAGATTCGTGGAGCGGTTGGTCGTTGTTGTTATTCGACGGTGGTAGCCGTTAAAGTTGTCTTCTTTCGTTGTAGTTGTTGGTGTTCATTTCGTCTTCTTCTGGGGTGGGTTGGAACCAATCGTCGAGTCCTGAGGACATCAGGGCGTTGGCGAGCATCCTCATGGGTTGTGTCCCGAGGGTTGGGTGTGTGCGGGGGAGGCACTCGATAGATCCCCGTCTCGATAGATCCCCGTCTTGATGGATCCCCGTCTCGATGGATCCCCGTCTCGATGGATCCCCGTTTCGATAGATCCCCGTCTCCATAGATCCCCATCTCGATGGATCCCCGTCTCGATTGATTCCAGTCTCCGTTGATCCCCGTTACTGTTTTTGGATCTACCGGACGGGATCTTCGAGATGGGAATCTACCGAGAGGGATCCGAGGATATTCGAGAGGAATTCGTCCGCATGTAGTGGGGGATCTATCGAGACGGGGATCTACCGAGATGGGGATCCAC
>JAFLJL010004024.1:0-2500 GCA_018398815.1 Conus ventricosus | reverse complement strand
AGGGCCAAGTGTTCCCATATGTTCCCAACAGACAAAAACAGTCTTAACAACCCCTAATTCCCAATTCTCAGTCATTGCAAAATGTCATCGCAAAACCCCGATCACGTGACCCCACGCCGACCACTCATCCCCTTGTTTTGACAAAGCCCCCAATAAAAAATTATACAATTTTTCTTGTCTTCTTCTCTCTTAAAATACCATGACCAAACCCCAAACGAAAATTACATGCGCAATAAAAATCACCGAGTCACTACGAAATTTGACGCGTGTCTCTCTTCTCCCCAGCTGACTCCACGCTGGCGTGAGTTGCACCCACAGTCTTGTCAGCACCGCCCCACGTGGGGCCCGAGGTTCGCGGCGCTGTCGAGCGCTTTTTGGTGGTACGGCGCGTCACGCACGGGGGCGCGTGGATCGTCATTTCAAGTCTCCCTCCCTCCGGTGCGGTGGGCTGGTTCGATCGAAAACCCGGGGCGTGGTTGGGTTATGGAGTCGGACAAAGGGGGGATGATCGAAGTCGTTTTTAAAGGGTTTTTGGGTGGTCACTGTGCGCGCCGCGCTCGCGCGTGCACACACACTCACCCCAATGAGACACACGCCACACACAACACACCCCCACGCGCGCCCAAAACACACACACCCCACACACACCCCACCACAAAACACCAATCACACCCCTACAGATGAGAGCAACATACGCGACACACACTGAGACTATAACACGCACGCGCGAGCGAGCACACACACACACACACACAACAAAAAACCCCCACACAAAAACCCCAAAACCCGATGACCACCACACACACACCACACACACACACACCACACAGATGAACACACCGCGCGCGCGCGCCGCACGCACGCACGCCACACACAAAACACACCCCACACAACACACAAAACACACAAGGGTAAGAATGAGCAGATTGTTTTCCCTCGGCCCCCTTCGTTTTCAGGTTACGGGGTACTAATACAGAACACAAAAAGGAATGATGATAACAAGAACCTGAACGTGACATTTATTTGCATTAAAAAAAAACTCAGAGAAAAACGAAAAGGGGTTTGGGCACACAACTAAAAATTTTTTTTTTGCTCTCTCTCTCTCTCTCTCCCTCTCTCTCTCTCTCTTCTTTTCTCTTCTCTTTTCTTTTCTCTCTCACCACACACACCACACACACAACACACACACACAAAACAGCACACACACCACACACACACCACGCACACACACAACTCACACACACACACACAAAAACACACACACACACAAACCCCAACACACACCCAAACCACACACACTAAACAAACAATTTCGTAGTATCTAATATTCCAATAGAGCGGGAAAAGAGGGGGTATGAAAAGTTCTTTACCTGGTGTCATCGCATAGCCTGAGGGGAAGCATGAGGCAGTCTGTTAAGCACACCCAACAGAATTATAGTCAATATTGTTGTAAGTTTCCTTTGACGGTCAGCGTTAATTGCGAGTTTTTTGGGCATACACTTGTGCACAAAAGGAGGGAAACCACCGCCCTGTTTCAGCTTAAATTTAACCCCTCGTCAAAAAGACTAAAAAAAAGCAATAAGCGGGGATGACCGAGCGTCCACCCGGGTTCAGAATAAAACCCTAGAAAATGGGGCAACCGGGGCAGTGGGACTGAAATGACCTTGGATCGAAAATTCCTGCACAAACCCCAAAAAGGAAAACTGTTAGGATTTTCCGTTTTCTGTTCTGAACACACGACAAAGGGGCCGTCTCTTCAAAATGAAAGTATTTTGGGCAGAGGTTTTTCAAAGTCTGAAAGACTTTCTCTACAAAGTTGACCACAAGAAATTGTTAATTGCACTCCTTGCGAAAAAAAATGTTTTTTTTTTGTTAAAAAAACAGGGGGGGGGGGGGGGGGTGTAATTTGTGGAAAAAAGGATCAACAAAGGAAAGAATTTTTTACAGCATTTTTTTCCCGAAAAATTTCCCTTTTGTTTTGGAAATTTCAAAAAAAGTATGATGTTTTTTGGGCAAAACCTTTTCCCTTTTTAGTCAACATAATATTTGAATTATGCATACACAAAAACCCAAAATTAAGTTGAAAATGAAAAAAAACCCAATTATTTTCAAAAAAACCCAACGTCCATTTGTAGAAAAACATATCTAATTCCAAAGTTTTTACGATGGAATAAAAAGAAATTGAGTGTTGTAAGATGGAAAAAGCCTTTTTCTGTTTGTTTGTTTTTAAACATTTAATGAAACTTTGATGACCAAAAAAAAGGGGTCAACGAATTTTTGGGCAACTTGGAACTGAAGCCCAAAGGGTGTGTCTAAACAGGATCGATGTATGCTGTGATCTGTTTTAAAGACACTGTCAGACAGTTTCGTTGTAGAAGTCATTCAACTTTGGGATAACACAACCCATTTTAAAAAGGAAAAATGTCTTTTATTTGATTGCAAAAACCCAACCCCCTTGGATTTGACAACAACAACAATAAAATATTTCTTCAAATTTAAA
>JAFLJL010004023.1:0-18116 GCA_018398815.1 Conus ventricosus | reverse complement strand
GGGGATGGGGGGGGGGGGGGGGAGGGGGGGGAGAATGAGAGTGTGATGTTTTGGGGAGGGGGATGATAATCAAGTGACAATGATTTTAAAATTACCTCAGTTCTCATCCGTGTAGAATGTGTGTGTGTGTGTGTGTGTGTGTGTGTGTGTGTGTGTGTGTGTGTGTGTGTGTGTGTGTGTGTGTGTGCGCGTGTGCCCCTTTTTTACGGTTATTTTAGCGTACAGTTTTTTTTTTTTTAAATTAAATTGACTGGATGTAAAATGGAGTGTATGTTGGGGGTAGAGTTATGATTAGTTTTATGTGAAAATAAGCCTTACTTTATTTATATTGTTTTTAAAATTTGTGGCCATGTGCAGTGTGAGTGCATTTGCACATTTTATATTATTCAATGTGTGTACTCATATGTCATGTTTATGTGTTCCCACCACAAACAAAGTTCTTATGAAAGAAATAAAGTGTCTTGAATTGAAAAAAATTGATTGAATTGAAACACACACCACACACACACACACACACACACACACACATACACGCACGCGCGTGCACACGACACATACATACACACACACTCTCTCTCTCATCACACACACAACACACACACACCACTACATACACACTCCTCTCTCTCTCTCTCTCAATTAACACACACACACCACACACACACACACACACAACACACACACATATACACGCACGCGGCGTGCACACGCAACATACATACACACACACTCTCTCTCTCTTTCAATCACACACACACACACACACACACACACAGAGAGTCTTACCGAAGAGTCGGTGGCTGACGTTGCTGAGGACTCACTGGCACTGGTAACCGGTGTGGACTCGGGAGTGGATGACGTGGCGCTCCCCTCCGTCGACGATCCCTGCGTCCCGGCTGACGTCTGGTCAACCTCCTCCTGCACGTGCAACCGGCAGAGCTGTGTGAGACACCGAGTACCTCCTGCACGTGCAACCGGCAGAGCTGTGTGAGACACCGAGTACCTCCTGCACGTGCAACCGGCAGAGCTGTGTGAGACACCGAGTACCTCCTGCACGTGCAACCGGTGCGGTGCAGCTGTGTGAGACACCGAGTACCTCCTGCACGTGCAACCGGCATAGCTGTGCGAGACACCGAGTACCTCCTGCACGTGCAACCGGCAGAGCTGTGTGAGACACCGAAGACCTCCTGCACGTGCAACCGGTGCGGTGCAGCTGTGTGAGACACAGAGTACCTCCTGCACGTGCAACTGGCAGAGCTGTGTGCGACACTTGAGACCATAGCTGGTAAAACAAACACCGCTGTTAAGGTGAAACTGTTCAAAGTTGTGAGAAGTAATATAAACCCGGCCGGTAAAACTGACGTGTTGTGTGAAAAATGTTCCTTATTGGCAAAACCAATACAGCTGTTCACGTAATGTTGTGTTAGATTAATTAACCTCTTCCTCGAAAAATCAACACAGCTGTTGACATCGATATTGATAAAGTTGTGCGAAATACATCCCGTGTTGTTTAAAACCAACGCAATTGTTGACCAGTTGCAATGTGAGGCGACTGCAGGCACAAATCTAAACAAACTTGAAAAATTATTGTCAAAGCTCCGCCCAAAAAAAGCTGACAAACGAATCACAAGACAAAACACAACGCGTTTCGACTCTTAGGTCTTCTTAGGCATGATACACAACACTCAGGACAACGAAAAGGAACGAGCAATCACTAATCTTCATCCAATCGCTCGTGCATTTTCGTTGTCCTGAGTGTTGTGTATCTTGCCCGAAGAAGACCTAAGAGGTCGAAACGCGTTGTGTTTTGTCTTGTGATTTGTTTGTCACGTTTTTAGGGCGAAGCTTTGGCAATGAATTTTCAAATTTTTTTACAATTGTTGACGCCCAAAACTGATGACATCGTGTGAAATGACGCACTCCTTGGCGGTTAAAACCAGCATAGCTGTTGACGTCAAACTGGCAAAACCGTAGTGAAATAACATGCCCCTTTCTGGCAACACCAACACAACGCTGGCGCCAAACTCATGAAGTTGTGTGGACAAAATATACATACACCCCTTAACTAGGCTGACCCTGGAGAAAGGTCCAGTGACGGTGAGGAAAGACCCACTGACCACAGGGAAAGTCCTGTTGACAGTGGGAAAGACTACACTTTGGATTCTCTCGAGGGCACATAAGCCCGTATGGCGAAAGCTTGGCTGTGTCTGGAGTGGCACTGTCTTCATCTGTCCGTGGGCAGGGGTGGTTGGGTCTGTGGGGTGTGCTTGGCAGCTGGAGGGTGGTGTTTTTCGCCGGTGGCTCTGCAGTCATGAAATACGGGCTGGTACAACCCATGGGGATGCTACTTTAAGGCTGTTATGAGCTGCATCCTGTAGTCTGATTTACCTCTGTTCAGGAGCAGTTTGTCCCTTGATATCTTAATGGAGTGTCCTGTGTGTGCCTGTACCCATCGTCAACACAGCGCAGGCCTCCAAGGGTGGTACTAGGACTGCTCTAAAGGCAGGTGAAGACAGTGCTTCTCTGGGTCCTCCCAGCACCTTCGGGTGTTTCTTTTTCTTCTTTTCCCCTTTCTGGCAACACCAACACAACTGCTGGCGCCAAACTCATGAAGTTGTGTGGACAAAATATACATACACCCTTGTTAGCGAAATATTTATTAACCCATATATTTGTGTGAAAGAATTCTACTCTTCTGGTATACCCAATTCTCAAAGTCAAAATGATATGTTTGTGGGAAAAGAAATCCTCTTGCTGTGAAACTAACATAAACTGATAACTTGTGTAAAAATGCATATCTGGCTAATGTTGCAACTGTGGTCATGAAAGAGAAACGGATGAATATTGTTCATTGTCAAGTCCTCTTTTTATCTAGTGCGCGCTCACACCATCTTAAATTTTGCTCAGAATTATACAAAAGTTCAGACTCTCTTAAATAGGATTCCGATTTTCATGCAGATACAAACATACCCTAGTACACCTGTACGATACAGGTCACACGCCACAATTGGGATTTTCCTCTAAAAAAACCTATAGAATCCGTGTCAGCGTTTTGAGGTCTACGAAAAATTTGAGCCTGCGTTTAATGTTCAACCGATGATTGATCAAAAGAACAACTCCCCACCAATTATTTTTCTTGGTTTGGGGATTTTTACCAATGAAATCACATCTTCAAATACATGACCTTCCCCTTAACTGACGTCACATTTCAGGCCTTTGCACTCCCTGTCACCTATCTTTGCGCCAGCCTCCAAACGCACCTAATAATCCCATTCCCTTTTTTTTTTTTTTTTGCTATCTGTCTGCCTGGAAACACCTGTCTGGTACCTTTGAAAGCCATCTGAAAGGAAGCGAGGAGAGTCAACTTTCAGACACAACAGGAATTCTCAAAGCAGTCTAACTGCGCCAGTCTATAAAAACTCGACTCCTTACGCAAGGCCTTGGCGCACAGATTTTTGGTGTGCAGCCACGGGACAAAAAGGAAGGTGGAACGACCTGGACACATCTGGCGCCAGTGCATGGACTGTGAAGAGTGACCTGGGCCCCCCTGAAGAGGTCAGTCCAGAACTGAGTCTGCTGGAGCAGTGTTGCCGCAGCATTACGTAAGGGCCATGCGTTCAGAAACACTGTGTTGTCTGCCGTAGCATTGCGTAAGACCATGCATTCAGAAACACTGACTGTGTTGTCTTCCGCAGCATTTCGGAAGACCATGCATTCAGAAACACTGTGTTGTCTGCCGTAGCATTACGTAAGACCATGCATTCAGAAACACCGACTGTGTTGTCTGCCGTAGCATTACGTAAGACCATGCATTCAGAAACACTGACTGTGTTGTCTGCCGTAGCATTGCGTAAGACCATGCATTCAGAAACACTGACTGTGTTGTCTGCCGTAGCATTGCGTAAGACCATGCATTCAGAAAACACTGACAGCGTTGTCTGCCGTTAGCATTACGTAATACCATGCATTCAGAAACACTCACTGTGTTGTCTGCCGTAGCATTGCGTAAGACCATGCATTCAGAAACACTGACAGCGTTGTCTGCCGTAGCATTATGTAAGACCATGCATTCAGAAAACTGACTGTGTTGTCTGCCGTAGCATTACGTAAGACCATGCATTCAGAAACACTGACTGTGTTGTCCTGCCGTAGCATTACGTAAGACCATGCATTCAGAAACACTGTGTTGTCTGCCGGAGCATTATGTAAGACCATGCATTCAGAAACACTGACTGTGTTGTCTGCCGGAGCAGTGTTGCCGGAGCATTTATGTAAGACCATGCATTCAGAAACACTGTGTTGTCTGCCGGAGCAGTGTTGCCGGAGCATTACGTAAGACCATGCATTCAGAAATACTGTGTTGTCTGCCAGAGCAGCGTTGTCGCACGCAGCATTACGTAAGACCATGCATTCAGAAACACTGTGTTGTCTGCCGGAGCAGTGTTGCCGGAGCATTACGTAAGACCATGCATTCAGAAACACTGTGTTGTCTGCCGGAGCAGTGTTGCCGGAGCATTATGTAAGACCATGCATTCAGAAACACTGTGTTGTCTGCGGAGCAGTGTTGCCGGAGCATTACGTAAGACCATGCATTTCAGAAACACTGACTGTGTTGTCTGCTGGAGCAGCGTTTCGCAGCATTATGTAAGACCATGGATTCAGAAACACTGACTGTGCTGCATCGCTTTGTTGTACATGCGAAACTAGGCCAGGTCTTCTTGAAAGCGAGGTGGTCGTGCTGGCTGTGATGGTGTGAGGAGGGGGAGGGGCAGTAGAATGGGGGGAGGGAGGCCCAATTCGTTCCTGCCCCCCTGCTCCCCCCCCCCCTTTTTTTTTTTCTTTCCCGTGGTATTTCGCCCTCTTCGATTCGCCCTGAACCCTTACGTTCCAATCCGTAAACGAAATAGGACTATTTGACTGCTGTTTTGTGAAAGATTTTTTTTTTCTTTTTTTTTTTTTAGCTTGCCGAATAAGACTTCCAAGGCTCGTGCATGAACACAAACACGTATTCATGTATACACTAGTACGCTCATACACACTACATGCACGCTTACAAACATGAACAGAAACTGAAATGCACGCATGGACGCACGCACGCACGCATCGATCTAACAATTTCATGGCAACCGCAGAAAATTTCCCACAAGAGACTTGTACATTCATGCCACGCAGAACTACAAAGGGTGAACGGAAACGGTTGGCGGGGCAAAAGTGGTGACACCGCGTAGCTTTTTTCTTTTTCTTTCTTACTTTCTTGTTTTGCTTGGTTTTGTTTTCTTTTGCTTTGGTTTGTTGTTGTTTTTTCCCTTACTTCAGTAGTGTCAGTTCGCCATAGAAGGACGAAACGGAAAACGTGTGAATCGAACCCTTGCTTTTCGGGTGAAAGCATGCGTCGCCATGATACCGCGACACCCGCTTCTATTCTGTCTGTGCGTGAGCCAAAGCATTTTTTTTTTTAAACTCCTTTTGTCAGGTACAAGTCTTTCGTTAGCTTTTTACGTGCTTTCAAGTGTATTGCTCAACACGGGGTTTCAAATCATTATTTCATCGGAAAGACACGCACCCACAGGTCTAGTGCAGAAAGAGAGAGAGAGAGAAAAAAAACGTGTTCCGTGCCGAATTGCGAATGTTGGACGAGGAATCTCCTCGCTTCCAAAGTCGCCGTTTGTTGAGACTTGTGTTTGTAATTTCTTCTTCTTCTTCCTCGTTCGCTTTCCATTAGATGAGCAGCCCGGTGTCATCGTTTGAAGGCTGCCGTCCCACCGCAGCTCCTCCAGGGTGCCGTACAACTTGGCTTCCACTGCTGTCGGTGTTGGCCAGTACTTCCTTCTGGATGCTGCATGCGTCATACAGTCTTGAAGGATGTGATCTGTTGTCATTAGTCCCTCACCACAAGGGCACTCTCCACTCTGTCCAATCCCAAATTTTGTGTACATGTGGTGGTGCAGGCGATTGTGTCCCAGTCCTCAGGCGGAAGATCTTGACCTGTTCCCCGTCGTCCCAGCAAATGGTATTTGTCTTCTGGGTTGTGTTTGGGGTGCTGGAGGTGCCACTTTATTCCTTGCTGTGCCTTGATGATTGTCTTGATTTCATCATATGACACCAGGTTGTTGGCCCTGCTCCTTCTGGCACCATCTTTTGCCAGAAAATCCGCTTTTCGTTGCCCCCGATACCACAGTGTGCTGGTACCCATTGTATCACCACCTTCTCCACTCTGGCACTCAGGGCATCAAGGGGTGAAGTAAGATGGTTCTGTTCTTTGCAGCGGGAATTCTTGAGGGCTTGGAGTACGGAGAGAGCGTCTGAGAACACCACCACCTGCCCTGTTGTTCTTATGGAGTTCTGCGAGACTGTTGTGGCTGCCTCACAGAGAGCTTCTCGCTCAGCTCGGAAGTTGGTGGAGTATTTTCTGTTGGGGGTTTGCAATTTCTTCATCTCCGTCTTTGTATCGGAGGAAGATTCCAGCTCCACCATCCCTCGTTGCTTCTGTGGCGGAGCCATCTGTGAAGACATGGGTCCAGTCTTCCTGGGGATACTGGTTGCAGATGTACTCCATGGCCCGGGCTTTCCTTTGGGTGTCCGACTGTGTTCCTCTCTTCTCCACTCCGGGAATGCTGGTGACGACTGTTGGGAACACCTGCCTCTTCCAAGACGGGTGGGTGACATTTGCCGCGATAGGCTTTGCTTCGTGTTCCATCAAGACTGGGATCTGTCTTTCAAGGCGTCTTGACTGGTGGATGAAGCTGCCTCTTTTCAGCCGGCTCTTGGTGGTCTGCTCATTCTGTCGTTCATTGGATGGTTTTCAAGGCGTTTGAATTTTGCTGCCTGGATGAGGATCTTTGTGTCCCCTTCTGTCCTCCAATGACTGCAGCCAAGTGGTCTCCTCCATCTTCAGAATTGGGGTGGATCTCATGGCGCCAGTTATGACACGCTGAGCTTGGTTCTGTATCTTGTTGAGATGGTCAAGGTTTGACTTTGCAGCTGATGCCCATGCTGATGTCCCGTACTCAAACTACAGGTCGGACTCTCCCTGTGTAGAGTCTCTTCAGGATACGTTCGTCAGCCCCCAGTCCGTTCCTGCAAGTTTCCTCATGATCGCCAGTTCTCAGCTTGGCCCTACTACAGCATCTGGTGATCTGCTGTTTCCAAAGTGAGCCTGCGGTCAAATGTCACTCCCAGGTAGGTAGGTGTGGGTTCCTCTGCAAGTCTTTGGCTGTTCAGAGTCAGCTTCGCCTCTTGCTTCTTGCTGGATAGGCTGAAGACTGTGTAGGTTGTTTTGCTTGAGTTGACAGAGACAAGCCATTCCTTGGTCCAGTCGCTGATCTTATTGAGCGCAGTTTGGAGGCGTACCTGTGGTAGTAGGTTTAGGGACTTTCTCATGCCTGAAAAACGGAGGCGGTAAACGGAGGCGGTTGATGCGGAGGTCACAAAGTTCGCTATGACAACGCCTTAGGACGAATCACATGACAGAGGATGCTCGGTGATGACATCGTGAGATCGATGTGACTTCCTATTGATAGACCCTACGGGCGATTGCATTGCGCTGATGCAATCAGCTGTAAAGAAAATGTAAACAAACAAAAAAAATGACAGACTGGTTTAAGCAACTTTTTTTTTTTTGGGGGGGGGGGGGGGGGGGTTAGACCGTCTCCAAGGGCCACAACACAAAAAAAAAAGCAGTCAGCTCCCTTGAAAGGCCCGAATGTACCCGCTGAACCTTCCAACTGAGCATGACTGACTCTTTAGGACCGGTTCATTAATAGTTAAAGAATGAGATTAGGTGGTTAATAGGTGTCTTTGTTGTTTGATTGTTTGTTTATTTTGTTTACGCCGTTTTCCAAGGGTGACAACACACATGAATAAAAAAACAACAACAGTAGGATCCTTGAAAGACCCGAAGTGTGTACTGGCTAAACTCTTCCCAGCTGATCATCACTGATTCTCGACATTGCTAATAAAACGCCTTAGGGGCGAAGGATCTGACACAAGATGCTCGGTGATGCATCGTAAAATCGATGTGTGATCGTTAAGAAAGACCTTAAGGGCGATGAAAACGCATGCACGGTAATTATACGTCTGTCTGTCAACTTATAAAAAAGCTGAATGTTTTTAAACCATTGAACTGTATAATCGAATCTGGAAGGCTATATCAACGTATTTGCGTGCCAAAAACAAAAAAAATATTGCATCAGAGCAATCATGATATTAGTGGAAATGACATGTTTCCCCCGTCCGCTGATTGTTTGAGCTATAAAACGGACTAAAGTTAAAGCAAACCAAAAAGTAATGTTAACTTTAGTCAGTCTTACAGAACGCAGGACCACCCAGCAAACACCACGAGGAGGTGGGGGACTGTTTCCCAAAAAAATAATGGAGTAAACAGCACACTCTGATACAAAAAAAATAAAATAAAACGACTATTAGAACACTCATCAAGACCACAATCACGTTGGAACGCTATCATACAGAAAAAAAGAAGCTACAGCTGGACTCGGAAACCACCGATTGTAGTCAACGAAAAACTGCTGTCACATAGAGGGTCGTACGACTTGGTCCAACCTGCAACGACTGAGTGCCACGTACAGCGAATCCGTATCCATCTCCAAAAGTTGAAAATCTGATCTGTTGACAAATTTGTCCAAACAATCATAATAAAACTGCAACATTCGCAACTTGGCATATTGGTAGACGAAATAACCAATCTGGATCGGGAGTGCCCAGTTGACCTTTTTTTTTTTTACTCATTTCCACTTCTACAACACTGCCACCTAGCTCGGTCAGTTTTTGTGAAACCGACTTTCATTGACGAGTTTGGGCGGCTTGATCCACGGTGACATAATGAATGTCTCGGTGTTTTGGCGATGTTAGTCAGCGTTTTTCCATAGGCACTGTTGCCTAACAATTTGAAAGTTTCAGCCAAAATAGTCTGCGATGAATCCTTATCACCCTGTCTGCGTGCCTCAGACACCCGTTCACCAACTTCTTAAAACACGGGTTGGGTGTGTACTCAATGACTAATGTGATGTTGGTCACAACAAGACCATGTTCCAAGCACCACTTGAGTAATGTGTGTATGTGTGTGTGTTTGTATCGATTCTGACACGTCACTTGATGTGCATGAGTTAGCAGTAACAGCTGACTCATACAGATCAATATATGGTGGGTTTCGGCTGTGTCAAGGGACGCAATCGCCTTGAAGTATAGTGTGTTAGGTTGGGTGCTTCCCCATCGCAAGGTCATTTCCGGCAAGCGACTAAGGGAAGCAACCGTCTCCGATCTTTACTTTCCTTTTACCGAAAGTGTAACAACCTTAGTTCTACGTTGACACATTTTCCCTGTCATTTATCGTGGGGACCGATCATAACACTAAATCAAGGGAGGCTAGAGGGGGGTTTTCACCTGACGTTTTAATACCGCCTCATACAACGATAACACAGTTGTTGTTTTTTTCCATTCATCCCTAGGGCTAGCGGGGGCATTGCGCCTGCCACAAAAACGATGACACATTTTTTTCTTCCCATTAATCTAGGAGTGGTCCGTTAAGCTGTCACATATTGCACCATATAACAAATTCACCAGTGTTCACTGGCTTGTGCGGGTTTAAACGAGGACCGTGATCGAGACAGAGACAGAAAATACACATAAACGCAGACAGACAGAGACACAGACGGACAGAGACACAGACGGACAGAGACACAGACAGATAATAATGAAAAAGGAGAAAGAGGAAGAAGAAGAAGAATCACTAATTTCACTGTATTAAGAATTACTTGTATTTTCGAAATCGAACAAAAGAGTTATATCTAACATCAAATTCCATAGGCAGGCTGTATATAAGAGTCCTCTTGTTGTCCTGGCAAATGTGCTTTGTGTTCAATGTGTATGGTCATGAAATAAAACTGTTTATATCTAACATCAAATTCCAAATTCTCACTGAATAATTTCAGGGTTTTTTTTAAGCTCCTTTTCCACACAACGTAATGATGATAACGCTCTGGTCCTGACCTTTATTAATAAACAAAAAATGCTTACCAATACGTTATTTATCACAATTATTATTTCAGCAACAGTCATTTGCAGAAATGATACAGTTTAACATGGGTCTTATCACGTATACGTTTTGCTTCTTTAAAAAAAAGTTAAATCAGAAACCTTCTTACCTTCATTTCACGGTTTATTGTGAAGGGTTTATGAAGGGATGTCCTTGGCCGAGAGATACATTTAATGTGACATTCCATCTCGAAATGAGTCTCTTATCAACGAACAGTCGTTTGGGATTTTTACATGATCTAAAAACACTTTTTACGCTCGTTTTATTGGAGAAAACCACATGCAAATAAGATGTTTAGTTTTGAGATACAGGGTTTAGAAAACCGTACACTCTAAGTGAACCTTTTGATAGAATGAGGGAAATCTGAATGACATTGAATAAACTATTTCAGAGTATAGTTGACACAGTTTAAATGTCATAACTGTGAGCTTTGAACGATGTGTGTCACTTGTTGGGTCCATTGTAAAACGCAGAGGGAACACGGATTGTCGTGAATTCTCTTGTGGACATTTTTTCCGGAGTCAGTCATTAATTTTTTACTTATTAGGCGCTGTGACCATTCATAAACTGAGTATATACACGCTATCACAGAAGACAAGGGGGGTTAACTTGATATGAGAGGTCAGGGTTTTATGATGGTATGTCTTTAGCTGGGAGGTACAACATTAAATGAGATGAGGTTGATGCTACATGATGGTGATGTCTTTACCCGTGGCGTACAACCTTAGATGACATGTGTTTGTTGTATGAGTTTTAATCGAGAGAAAACCTTTTTTTTCTTTTTTTTTTTGGTAACAGATTATGGAGACTAAAAACCCACGTCTGTGAGGTCTGTCACGCATCTTTCCAGAAGAAATATAACCTGCAAAAGACATGTGCGATCTGTACATACTTTAGACACATCTCATATTTTGCAACGTTTGCAATCTAAATTTCGTAAGAAAAGAAAATTCGATTTACATTTAATATCTCACGACAACAACGGCTGCGAGATGAGGAAAAAACAGACATAAAGAAACATTGAAAGAAGAAAAACGGAGAGAAGAAAGAGCAGGAAGAAAAAAAGAACACTTTATCATCAGTCTGTTGGGTAAAACAAAAGACGACGAATAGATCTGAGGGGTGGTGGTGATTTCAATCAAGATGATATTGCTCCCGAAATCCGGCAGATTTACGCCGACAGCTGGAGCACCATTCGCTCTCATTCTTTGAGGGCAAGCATGAACGCATGTTTAACATCCGCTGGGAGCATCAGGGAAGACCGCACTGGAACGACGTCCATCAACGCCATTTTTGAGAGGCAAAGCAAACGATTTAAAATCATCATCAGCCACACAGAGACAACGATGACTACCGTTTCGTTCATGCATCCAGAACAACGTCCGAGTCACGGACACTCCTCGTCTGATCAACAACAGACAAGATATCGAGAGGTTCTGGAAGCCATTAACGACCAAGATGTTCTGGGAAACAGCCAGACAGCAACATCCCAACTCAAAGTAGATGGTCCATTCCATCGCCTTAACCAGCTTCTGTATCATACCCTCTCCCGGACTACCCACTGGCTGCTGCGATCGTCCTCCATCTGATTTCATCACGACCATCAAAGGCATCTACCCACTTCGTGAAGGACGAAAACCACTCTTTTCTGTTCACCGACAACCTAGGGTTGTTTTTCTTTCGGTGCCTCGCCTTGCATCAGAGAAGCGTCGCTTAAAGTGTTCAAACACCTACCCAACTTCTCTTTGAAACATGGTATGAGAACAAGGGCCAAGAAAAAGAAGAGGAGTTCCTGGGCACGACGCTCACCGACCTGGAAAAGGCCGAAAACATGTTTGGGGTCAAGTTGGATGTTTTCCAGATTGACGAGTCTTGCCTGGTTCCTTTTCAACGGAGCGAAAACGCACACTCCCCAACACGATGAGGATCCTCGATTACAAGAATCATTTCTGCTACATCGTGGACCTGGATTCAGACCGTCCATCCATGTCCAGCACCCAACGGGGAGGTTCAGATGAAGTACCATACTAACCTACTGAAGAAGAGAAAAATGGTTTACTCGCATTTTATTCTAAATCGAAAGGGGTTTGGTGCTGCCTCCATCCTTCAGGACCCTCCTTTTGATGTAGAAGAAAGAGAGGGCGTTCCTGTTTTGTTGATAGGTGTACATAGTCCTTCTGCCTATACAGAAACTCTTGATGACTCCTCCCTCACTGCCCTCAGACAGGACTCCTTGACCAAACTATTGTGGCGTTTGCTGAACCCCTTACAGCTCAATTTGTCAGACACCCTCTGAAAAGACAGGGTGTCTTTGAGCAAAGAGCCACGGTTGCCGTTACCTTGTACTCAAGTTGAAAGACTGAAAGTTCTTTGTTCCAATTTTGTCGTTCCAAGCAGCAGGGAAGAGGGTCCAATTCTGTCCAGATAGTTTGCAGGAAACGATAGAGGTCTTGGTGAGCGTCACAAGCTTTAGAAGGGAACCAGTTTTTGTAGTCTCGGTAGAACTGGCGTTTCAGCTCTGGTTGAACAGCTCTCTCCAACCCGTCTCCACTCAGGCCATGAACATGGAGTCAGTAATCCATTTCACGAGAGTTGAAAATATGGGCGGGACGAACCTGTCCGACACAGGCGAAATAGAACTCAACATCCTCGGTTTGGCGTACTGATAGAGAAGAAGCCGATTTGGTTGGGCAGAGCCATCGGATCTTAGCCTTACTCAGCTCTACTTCCATCAGGTCGTCCATCAGACTAGTCAGTTTCTTGAAAAAGGGATCGTTGATCAGCTTGCATACATCATCCTTCTAAACGTAGCTGACATCATGAATACGTCTGTGTTCCCTTCTTTTCGAAGGTGCCAACTACATTCCCAGATTTGTACCAGATTGACGCCCAGCGTGATGCCGAGGTACTCTCTGATGTCCTGGGTGGGTTTTATTTTTCTTTCTAAGTTCATCCATTGGTCTTTCCGTTTACTGGGTTGACGTCAACTCCACGTGTCTGGCGACAGTCGTGTCCATGGAACAGACATCCGTGGAATTGGTAGACCATCCTATGTTCGGGTCCCACCTGTCTACCCTGATCTGGAGTCCTCCCAGTGCCTATTCCTTGCTGTTGTACTTGTGGCGGTTGAGGACGTTTTCTTTGTGGATGACCCATTCCAGCCATGCTCTCGCCGTCTTTCCGTAGACGTCCGTTTTTTCCGCTTGAAAGTTGCTTCCTTGCGTCGACGGACAAGATGTTCCGTGGGCATCTCCTGCATTAGAGCCCACGGATACAAGGCGTTGGCGTCGTAGCCTTCAAACACTGGACTGGCTTTTTACCTGGGACCCGAGTCATCCCCTTCTCGTGGTACGTGTAAAAAAATGATGGATGGCCCTCCCACCATTTCTTGCACAGCAACTCGTGGAGATCTTTTGTTTTTGTCGTTGACCAGAGAGAAACAAACATCTGGGGAAGCCGTCTTGAACAGGTACCTCAACGTCAGTCCAGGGATCCAGATGGCATCCTTTAGCATGTCCATCCCAGAACGGAGTACAGACGTGTCTGCTTTTCCGGGGCCTCCAGGAAGGGCATGACGTCAAGGTTGTTGTACCACACTAGAAATCCCTCAAGACACCCTGTCTTTTCAGAGGGGTGTCTGACAAATTGAGCTGTAAGGGGTTCAGCAAACGCCACAATAGTTTGGTCAAGGAGTCCTGTCTGAGGGCAGTGAGGGAGGAGTCATCAAGAGTTTCTGTATAGGCAGCGTTTGTCTGTAATGATGTGTTGTGTGTATGTGTTTCGTATGGTACGTGCGTATATGAGTGTACTTGTGTATGTGTGCGTCTCTGTACATTCGTCTACATCTATACGCGTGTGTTCATTTTTCTTTCATGTGTGTGGGCTTTTGTATATGTGTGTTCGCGCACGTACGTGTGTAGACGTAGGTATGTGTGTGTGTGTGTGTGTGTGTGTGTGTGTGTGTGTGTGTGTGTGTGTGTGTGTTCTGTTTTGTTCATTTTCAGTTTCGCTGTCATTGTGGCCCACCCGGGTTCGAATTTCGGTACAGGGGGGGTTTTCCCTCGGAGTTAACATTGGTTCTGACTTCATTCCCCATACAGTCCTTCGAATGGACTATAAACCGAGGTCCGCGTGTGAACGCACGCACAACATCTTGCACACACGTAAATTCCCATCACCAACTTTCGGAAGAGAAGGCCAGTTTGGCCGTTGGTATGGATGACACATTACACATAGCATGCACCTTCCCCGAAGATGGGAGTATGGCTGCCTTAATGGCGGAATTAAAAAAACGGTCACACACCACACAAAACTCCACTGCCTGTCTATACAGGCAGTGTCCGCAGGAGTATCAGCCTGCGTACGCAGAAAGGAAGAAGATTGCGGCCCACCCGACCACGCAGGATTCTTTAAAGGCTGTCCTTACTTAGAGAAAAGCTATCTGGTCACATGACAAAGGGAACAACGCAACAAAGTTCCCCACAAAATAAGTACATCAATGATATAACACGGCAGCAAAGTGCTGACTTTCTTGGGAGCATAAAGCCAGACAGTAAGGACGTCAGACTTTCTGCTTGTTTTGTCACCACCAGTTTCAAAATAAGACAGAAATGATTGATAAACATAATTTATGCTACAAAACGCACATTCAAAAAGGCTACATCGGTTAAAAAAAAAAAAAAAAAAAAAAAAGAAACAGCAGAATGAAGAGCCAGTGTTCACTCTGAACATTGTTTGCAGTTTCATTGCAGCAAAACGAGGGAAACAAATAATAAGCTGGCACGTAACACACTGTAACAAGAGAAAAGATGTCAAAGCGTAGAACGAAGACAAACAAACAGGCCGCAGAGGTAGAGGAAAAAAAAAGGGATTGAAAGACAGATAGGCAAGCTGGAATATTTTTTTTTTGAAGTCAGAGAAGAACAGAAAAGAAGAAATTACTCGCATGGAATTGTCAGAAGGCGGAGATATGGTTTATACTTTAAAAGAAAAGGTATCCCTCCATTCACCTCTTCGACAGGCTCCTGAAAGATGCTCAGTCTCTGTTTGGTCAGACGTTTGAGGAAGTCTTGGTGCTCCAAGGTCTCCTTGTAGGTTTCTTCGGGCGGCACCGCCGGAGGCTCGGAGGTAACCTAACCGAACGACGGTAAGACAGAACTCATGCACTTGTGCTATTGGAAATGGCAGCAGTCTTGCTTTCTTTTAACAAGATGTCGCATACGCATGCTTGCTCACATATGTATAACGTGTATGTGCACCCACCCAACTGCGAGTTACTCACATGATGTGCCTGTACCATTCGACTCGTACCACACACACACACATACACACGCACCGGGACCTACACCCCAAAACACACCACACCACACACACACACACACACACACACACACACACACAGAGGCCACTCGATTTCCAAGAAAGCACTTTTAAAGTTTGTGGGCATTAACGCTTAAAATCATAACGAAACTTTGTCGACAAGACCGTCAACTGTAACTAGCAGTTTAGTACCGATTAGTTGCTATCGGATATAATGTCCAACAATGACGATATTAGAAACTGGAATGGCAATGAAAGGAGACTGGGGATGGGTTACGTCCGACACGACACTTGCACCATCAGAACGATGGCACGTCGAGATGAGCCGGGAACATGACAGGCACTCTGTTGGGAGCCGACGCAATTCACGCTCCAAACGTCTGATCAGTGCTCAACGACTGCCACCGTACAACGTAGCGCGGGTTGGGTACATTCACGTTTGACGTCCAGGGCCACCACCATATGGTAAACGTGGAATGGCCATCCATGGACAGCGCGGGAGGGGGCCTGTTTGATACTATACTGATACCACCACATACAGTAGACAGGGAATAGCCATCCATGGACAGCGCGGGAAGGGGACCTGTTTGATCTATACTGATACCACCACATACAGTAGCAGGGAATAGCCATCCATGGACAGCGCGGGAAGGGGACCTGTTTGATACTATACTGATACCACCACATACAGTAGACGGAATAAGCCATCCATGGACAGCGCGGGAAGGGGACCTGTTTGATACTATACTGATACCACCACATACAGTAGACGGGAATAGCCATCCATGGACAGCTCGGGAAGGGGACCTGTTTTGATACTATACTGATACCACCACATACAGTAGACAGGGAATAGCCATCCATGGACAGCGCAGGAAGGGGACCTGTTTGACACTTATACTGATACCACCAGAACTACAGCATGTTAAGGTTTTGAACAGAGCATCAGGGGATTCGAACTCGCAAACATCTAACGCACACCGGCTCTGCCTGTACCACTGAGCTGACCAGACAATCAACCTAGGTTGGCGCTGGTTAGTTACATCGGTTTAACGTTCACACCCATCTCTAGCGGTTACCACTGGACTGGTGCTCTGTTGTTTTTTCCCTTTTTCTAACATCCTATACCTTACGACTGAATCTCTTAACAGTGATTATTCTTCACTGTCTCATTACTGAGTCGCAGGGATGCTCTGAGAGACGCTTGGACAGCTAGGGATGTGTGGGGACAACCTCTCTCCTCCTCAGCCACGATGCAATTATGGCAGAGGTGTTAGGACCAGTCTAACTCTTCACGTCGTCCACTCAGGACTTCGTTCGTCTCCATGTGAAACTATATTCTCCGCAGAGCGGAGATGGTCCTGGTTAGGAAGTCACTCAAGAGAGATCCTTGCTAGTCCAGGCAACCTCACAGCACACAAAAAAAAACCGAGATTCCTGTCTATCAGTGTATACGATGACTTGACCAACATAGCCCCTTGTCTTGTTCTCGGATGCAGAGACCGTTGTTCTGGAATGCCTATGTTTGGTGACGTCAGACCTATTATTAGTGTCTAGCTCTTGAGCACTAAGACGGATATCAGCCATGATTTGTGGAGTCACATTAGTTTCATGTTCGTTGAAGAAGACCGCCACACCTCGTTTTCCAAATGACGCTGAGTATCGTCGTTGAAGACATGACCAGAGTGAGCCTTCTTTTGACCTCTTTGTTGAGCTGCTAACCTTGCTCAGAACTGCCCCATGATACTTGTCCATTTCTTTCAATGTCCAGTGATCACTCTTCAAGTGTTCCCCGTTCAGCATGATGTTGACTATTGTCTGATACTGTTGACCAAGGATCACTTTTCCCCAGCTGACTTCCATTCCGTGTTTTGGATGCTTCTCCGTGAGTGGTGAGCTGACACTCATCAGGTCAACATAATAGCGGGATGGCATCCAATCAGGTCGACGTCATTAACGGGATGACACCCATCAGGTCGACGTCATATAACGGGATGACAATCCATCAGGTCGACGTCATTAGCGGGATGACACCCACCAGGTCGACGTCATTAGCGGGATGACACCCATCAGGTCGACATAATTAGCGGATCACACCCACCAGATCGACGTCATTAGCAGGGTGACATCCATCAAAGGGCGACATAATAGCGGGATGACATCCATCAGGTCGACGCATTAGCGGGAGCACCACCAGATCGACGTCATTAGCGGGATGACATCCATCAGGTCGGACGTCATTAGCGGGATCAAAACAATCAGGTCGAACGTCATGCGGGATGGACATCCATCAGGTCGACATTAATTAGCGGATGACACCCATCAGGTCGACGTCATTAGCGGGATGACATCAAACAGGTCGACGTCATTGCGGGATGACACCCATCAGGTCGACGTCATTAGCGGGATGACTAATTGTCTGAACTGTTGACCAGGTATCGCTTTCCCAGCTGACGTCCATCCATTCCTGTGTTTTGGATGCATTTTCTAGCGTGTGGGGAGCTGACCTCATAGGTCAACATAATAGCGGGTTGCATCCCATCAGTCGACGTCATTAGCGGGATGACAAACCATTCAGGTCGACGTCATTAGCGGGGTTGACATCCATCAGGTCGACATATTAGGATGACACCCACCAATCAAACGTCATTAGCGGGATGACATCCATCAGTCGACGTCATAGCGGATCAATCCATCAGATCGACGTCATAACGGGGGGACATCCATCAACGACGTCATTTCGGGG
>JAFLJL010004022.1:0-17835 GCA_018398815.1 Conus ventricosus | reverse complement strand
TTCTTTTTTCCGAGTATGTGTTATTTTATTTTGCATAGTGCTGTAGATTCTGCAACTGACAGAAATGGTTTGTTGATTTGAATCGAAGAGAACGGAAGCTTTGACCATTATAGGTGATGGGCCTTGATCATTATGAATCGGTTACAGATACATGTTCTGTTTTCAAACAAAACTCACCTGTAGACAACTCATCATCAGCCAGGTGCAGCTGATGGGAGCAGGCATGAATATTAAGAAACGGCTGTCAGTTTGGACATTACTTTCAATTACGTACAATCTTGTTTTCAAGGGGTTGTTTTGTGGATGGGTCACGACCAGAGGAAAATAATGATAGAGATGCAGAGTGACGAGGTAACTGTGATTTACAGTTGTGCAGGCCTTTGCCTTTTGGGCAAGGAGGATGCAGAATTCAGAACTGATGCTGTCTATATTCAGTTTAACTGTGAACTGATTCTGAATTTCAGTTGAATGGGAGTGCACAAGACATGTTGTGGAGAGAAACCTAGTAATATGATTGTATTCATCAAGTAAAAGAAGAAAGAAAAGAATTGAATGACAATTCATGTGAATGTTTGAAAATCTGAACATAGTGATGTTCTATATTAAATGTTGACAAGTAAAAACAGCATTGTCTCTTAACTTACAAATAAGTGGATGTCATAGTGGTTATGCAAAAGCTTGAAGGTTTGTATATTATAATGCTTGACGGATTTAATATCAAGATAAGATAAGATAATGTTGCTTATAGCCCAGCCGACCGCAAAGGGCCACATCAGGGCTGTCACCACGTTAAAATCAACTCACTATTATATCAAGAACTGTATTCTCCATAAATGCAGATTTGGATATGTCAAAATACGAGAAGGCAGGTATGATAAGTATATCAACCATATTTTCTGATCAGGAATTTTTCGCTATATTACGGGTGATTAGGAAGGCAGAGGAAGGCTTTAGCATAGTTTATAATCATTGCAACTGTAGGAAGAGGAGGGTTTTTTTTGTTGTTTTTGTAGGGGGAGGGGAGGGGATAGGGAAGGGTGTTTTTTGGATGGGTGGTGAGGGTGATGTTGGTTCTGGGTGATTGGTTGTCTGCTGGTTCGGTTTGAGATGTTGATAAGTTATATTGTTGGCATGCATTTGTTATCTTAGTTTCAGTGGGAGATTGTGTGGGCCATGTCTGTATCTTTGTGTGTATGAGCAAAGAAAGTTCTTTAATTAGTGCATAAAACCATGCATTGTCATTACATGTTTACTGTCACAATGTAAGAAGACGTTTTCTGTCCATTTTTGTGCCCTGCATATTTCACTTTTGGCAAGTGTTTAGACATCATACTGGTGTCCAGTTACAAATGTACTAATATAGTAGTGATAATAAGACTAGGTGTTATTTTTTTCAGTTCAGATCTTTCAGCAGATGGATTATTGCACAGACATACACACTCTTGTGCATGCACACGCGCACCCACCCACACACACTCACACACACAATACACAATGCATGCACACATACACGCACATAGACATACACATACTCGTTACACTGTTATATGATATCTTACATTCATGACCAGCTTGTAAATCCTGCTGACAGTCTCTTCTTGAGCAGATGGTGCTGTATATTCTTTTTAAAAGGGCGATAAGGACAGATGTATTTTTTACAGCAGATTTTACTTTTCTCTCTCAGTTTAGTCGTTTGAGAGAGATAGATAGGAAGAAGAGGGGAGAGAAAGACTGAGTGCCAATATTTCACAATTGTTTTCTACATGTTTGTTTATTTTGTGGAGTTCAAGTGATCAGAAGTGCTTTGTAGTTATTGTTCCATTAGCTAAATCAAACCAGTAATGGATTCTGGGTTCTAATGTTTGGTTTCACATACTGCACCATGTAGACTAATTTTTTTATGGAGTTGCTGCTTTTTTCTTTTTCTTTTTTACATACGGTCATTCTGTTGGTTGTTAGTTGTAGGTGGGGTGGAGGGGGAGGGAGACTTGACCGAATAAGAGATTGATAACAATTTGATGGAGTTCATGAAGGTAATGGCAGTTTGTTCCAATGTAAATGGGCAGGCTTTGTGCCTGTAATAACAGTGTTTTTTGTACCCATCAGATCCTTAAGTTGAATTTAGAATGCTAATTACTGTAATACATATACAGACAGACGCTCACTCTTACACACGCACTTACACTTTTACACACACCACAACACAAAACACACACACACACACACACACACACACACACACACACACTGTAACTTCTAATTGTTAGTTTATGTAGAATGAGATTATATCAATTCTTGACTCGCTGTGATTTGGTGCGTTCAGAATTTCCATAAAAGGAAAAACTAATTTTTCTGTTGTTGAAAGAAGGGCTAAACAATAAATTTGCTTTTCATGGCTGCGGGGAACAGATCGGAACGACGGTTCATCGTTTTCCCGGCCCACGCAGCTCCAGCATCTCCAGCTTGGACAATGTCACCAAGGAGGCCATTCAGTGCCTTGTGTTTGCTGACTCCTACACAAGGAAGACTGGTGAGTCACTGGCTGTGTTCTGCTGATTCACTTGGCATAGAAGACTGGTGAGCTACAGTGTGTGCTTTGTGTGTTTCCCGTCAACAGGAAGGCAGGTGAGTGAGTCACAGTGTACTTGGGTGACTTCTTCACCAAGAAGACTGGTGAATCAGTGGCGTGAACTTTGGTGATTCCGTTGTCAGGGAGGCAGGTGAGTCACAGTGTACTTGGTGACTTCTTCACCAAGAAGACTGGTGAGCCAGTGTGACCTTTGGTGATTTTTTTTCTACCGGAAGACTAGTGAGTTACTGTGTGTATTTTTGTGAACTTTGGTGATTTTTTATACTGGGAACCCAGCTGAGTTACCGTGTGTATTTTGGTGATTCCTTCACCAGGAAGACTGGTGAGTCACAGTGTACTTTAATGGTCCCTTTACCGAGAAGAAAGGCAAGTCACTGTGCACTTCTGGTTGTTCTTACATCAGGGGGACTGTATGAGTCACTATGTACTTAGCTGATTCTTACAGTAAAAGACTGGTCAGTGCCTGTGTGTACTTTGGTGATCCTTTGCCAAGAAGGAATGGTGAGTTACTGTGCACTCTCAGGCATGGGAATTGTCAGCGAAAACGCTGATTTCCGCGGCAGTAAAATTTGCTTTCCGCGAAACGAAATTGCGTCGCGAAAAAAAAAATCTGGGGTACAAAAAATATAAAGCACCGGTTTTTAGCTGTTGCTGAACTGGTCTCGGCTGGCCTTAGACCAAGTTTTACTAACGCGAGCGTTATCTCGTTCTCTGTTCTCGTTCTCGCGGAAGTTTGGGTATGGACGATCGAGACTATTGCGGAACGCGAGCGTACTGTGTTTGCGTGCTGCGAAGCCTGCCTCAGTTACCCGAATCGCCAGCAACAGCAGCTATTAAACTCTCGCGGGCAGCCCAAATTTGTGAATGTCGTGACTTTCTGCGCATGCGCAAACTTTGAACAGGCGAGTTTTCAACATGGCGTGCCTTGGTCGTGTGGTAAACTTCGGCGATCCGTTCGAAGACAAGTGCCCAAATAAATGGAAATGGGGAGCGGATATTTGTAGTTGTGGAGGTGGAAATCGGAGATGTAGTAAAGAAGGAGCCCCTTGGGACGCGCTTTCGCAAGATAAATATCAGTGGAGCTGCACGGTGTATTGTCTGCAACAAAGACGTATCTTACGCCAGTCGTGGTGTTTCAACACTGACTGACCATCTCCGCTCAAAGAAGCATCTGGATAAGTGTGCGTCTCTGGAAAGTAATCAAGTTTGCCAGGTAGATTCTTCTCAGTGACAGCAGTAAACAAGGGAGCTGCTTGTGTGACATTCTTCTCAGTGACAGCAGTAAACAAACTCAGTGACAGCAGTTAAACAAGGGAGCTGCTTGTATGACATTCTTCTCAGTGACAGCAGTAAACAAGCTCAGTGACAGCAGTAAACAGGGGTAGCTGCTTGTATGACATTCTTCTCAGTGACAGCAGTAAACAAGCTCAGTGACAGCAGTAAACAGGGGAGCTGCTTGTATGACATTCTTCTCAGTGACAGCAGTAAACAAGCTCAGTGACAGCAGTAAACAAGGGAGCTGCTTGTGTGACATTTTTTCTCAGTGACAGCAGTAAACAAGGGAGCTGCTTGTATGACATTCTTCTCAGTGACAGCAGTAAACAGGGGAGCTGCTTGTATGACATTCTTCTCAGTGACAGCAGTAAACAGGGGAGCTGCTTGTATGACATTCTTCTCAGTGACAGCAGTAAACAGGGGAGCTGCTTGTGTGACAGTCTTCTCAGCAGTAAACTTCAAATACCTTCCTGTTTTCTTCAGAGATACTTGCCTCAGCTCTAGAGGTAATGCCTGGTGCCGTGTCTGTAACCAGTTTCAAGTGAATGTGTGCAGGCTTAACTTTTCTTTTGTGTGTGGGGGGGTGTTTCTTGTTTGGTTGGTTGACCAGTTGGTTGGTTGGTTGATTGGTGATTGTTTGGATTGGTTGGGTTGGTTGATTGTTGTTTTGTTTTTGTTGTTTGTTTTGTTTGTTTTTGAGCCTGTGTGATTTTTGTAGTCAGCTGGAGATAAACTCATAGAACTGAATAAAAAACATTTTGTGTGAAAATTGTTTTTGTTTGTTGTTTTAATGCTAATTTACTTCATTTTTTTTTTTACGTTCATAAAACCATAAAATGAAGTCAGGATTTGCCCAGATTTGCACAGATTTTGATCTTGAAAAAAAAATTTTTCCGGGGGGGGCATGCCCCCGGACCCCCTAGATTTCAGAGTTTTCCCTTTCAGTCAATTCCATGCTGACTCTGGTGATTCTTACAACAGGAAGACTTAGAGGGTCATTGCGTACTGTGCTTATTCTTACATTGGGAAGACTAGTGAATTACAGTGTGTACTTTGCTGATTCTTACACAGGAAGACCGGTTACAGTCTCCGTGTATTGTTTGCCGAGTCTTGTCTCAAGAAGGCATGTGGTCATTGTATTCTTCGCTGATTCTTATATTAGGAAGACTGGTGGATCACTGTGTGTACTTTGCTGATGTTAAAACCAGGAAGAATGGTTACTCACTGTTTTTTGCAGATTCTGACATGAAAAAGACTGGAAAGTTACTATATAAGATAAGATAATGTTGCTTATAGCCCAACCGACCGCAAAGGGCCACATCAGGGCTGAGTTACTATGTACTTTGGCGATTCATACATCAGAAAGACTGGTGAAGCACTGTACTTTGGTGATTTGTACATCAGAAAGACTGGTGAGCATTGTACGCCCTCCGGGGGTTGCGACCTTGTCGTGGTCGGAGGGCTTGCGCGGTCCAGTGATCCCTTAGGCTTTGCTGGCGGGGGCATCAATACTTGGTGATAGGCTGGTTTTTTTCCAACTGCTTCTAGGCCTGTGAAGTCCAGATGCTGCTGGCCTAAGCATAACGTGGTAAGGAGTTGATGCCCTGGTAGGGCTTCCCATGTCAGATAGGCTAAGGGTGAGGATCCTGACTAAGAGTAACCCGCCTTTCTCCTTTTCTTCTTTTCTGCCTTTCCTATTTGGCCTTTTCTATCTTCGTCTCCCCTTCAAGTCTTCTTATCCACACTCCTTTTCTCTCTGTGGTCTCCTTAAGATCCGCCGCGTTTGGCCGTGCGGTGCGACCTGTGTCGGAGGGGAATGAGATCCTGTGATTGAGAGGGCCTGTGCTCTCAACACATCACTTGGCTCGGACCTCTCCTAGCAGGAAGTACACTTTGGCCCGGTGTACTAATCGGCTCCCTTCTTGGGGGTGGGTCAAGACAGGCAGTTCCCCTGCTGGCCATGTGAACCCCTGCAGTGCTCAGCTCTCTTGTTCCGGGAGTTGAGCATGATCAGGGGGGATAGGGGTAGTAGTGTTCTGTTTGTCGTATGTCTCTCCGAAGCCTGGAAGGGGTCAAGACAGTGATTCTTGGCCCTGGCCCCTTAGTTGGACTCCAAGGTGGGTGGGTAAGGGAGGGATGAATTACAATAAACTCAATATGGCTCTTTCAAAATCAATCCCCCAAAAAAGAGAGGAAGGCAGCATCCCCTATTTCAGGGGATTTCGATTCTGATAGTGATTCAGATACTGAAGTGGCGACAGAGGACAGGTTTCTGGGCTTCCTGGTTAGTAATGGAAGGGACAGAGCAGGAAAGACCCCTTTCAGCTCTGAGCCCTTTTGCCATACAAAAGGGCTTTCAAGGTTTGGCAGGTGACCCTCGGTCCATCAAGAGGTTGCGGAATGGCTCGTTCCTTATTGAGTGTAATCACAGAAACAGTCTGAACAGCTGCTGAAGGCAACAAAATTAGTGGACAGGGAGATCAGGGTAACTCCCCACAAACAATTAAATTCATCAAAAGGCGTGATTCGCTGCAGGGATTTATCTGGTGTCTCGGAGGCAGAAATTAAATCGGAGCTGGCGTCCCAGGGTGTGGACCGAGGTGCGCAGGGTGACAGTAAAGAAGGGTGCAGAAAGAGTGGCCACCAACACCCTCTTTCTGACATTCTGCAACCCTGTGCTGCCTCCGGTCATCAAAGTCGGCTTTTCTGAATGTCCGGGTTCAGTTTTTATGTTCCGTCCCCGTTGAGGTGCTTCAGGTGCCAGAAGTTTGGCCATGTCAGGGACCGCTGTTCTGGGCAGGAGGTGTGTGGTATTTGCTGCAAGGCAACCCATGATGGGCCGTGTCAAGATTCCGGCACATTGTGCTAACTGCGGTGGCGACCATCCCTCCTCTTCCCGAAATTGTCCTTTTTGGATTCAAGAATCTGCTATACAACGAGTCAAAACGGAAAAGAAGATCTCATTTTTTGAAGCCCGCAAAACAGGTTGTGGGCAGTCAGACGCCGACAGCTTCTTCCTTGCTTCGGCCGTAAAGAAAGTGTCTACTCGATCAGTCTGCTGCCAGACTGATGACTTTATGTTTTCAAAGACATTGCAAGTAAGATCTGTCAATTCTGGTGGTAGCAAGTCCACCACCTTCCAACCCAAACTGACTGCCCCTGGGGAGCAGAAAATCCGCCACCCCTCAGACTGCCCAGCAGTCTACAAACATTCTGCTGCTGGGCAGACTAAAAAACCAGCACTCCCGCCTCGAACTCCCCTATCCAGTGCCCGTGCGGGCAAGGGAGTTCCACCCAGCGTGGAGATGGTGGAGATGAAGAAGAAACCTCCACCATCTCCCAAATCCAGACCTCCACCATCTCCAAACTCCAGGCCTTTGTCACCTGCGGGCAAGCCTGCCAGCAGGTCCAAAGACCAACACAGTTCCAGTTAAACTAAATAATAAATTCTCTCCATTGGACGCAGACGTTGAGGGGGAGATGCCCTGATCTCTCTCCTTTTCGCCCTCTGCACCATGGATAATACAATATTCCATTGGAATATCGTGGTCTAAATTCCAACTTTGAGGAGCTGCAGCTTCTTGTCATTCTATAAAACCTTCCGTCGTGGCTCTTCAAGAAACCACAAATTCAAAGCCGAAACCTTTACTCTTTCTGGCTTTAATATTCTTTCAAAACCTGCACAACCATCCACGTTGGGACTGTCGGGCGGTGTTGACCTTCTCCTTCACAAAACTTTGTTGTATAGTCCTGTCGCTCTGTCTACCTCCCTTCAGGCTGTAGCTGTGAGAGTCACTTCTCACAAAACTGTAACAATCTGTTCTCTTTATCTACCTCCATCTGTCCCGGTTTGTCGTCAGGACCTTGTCGTCTGTTAGGGGACTTCCTCGACCTTTTTTGCTGTTGGGTGACTTTAACGGTCACAACCCTCTTTGGGGTAGTACCGGTTCGTCATCCAGAGGTCTGCTGATTGAGGATGTCCTTTCGGATTTGGATTTGTGTTGTCTGAACGACGGATCTGCAACTTACCCCCATTCTTCCACAGGTTCACTTTGTGTTTAGATTTGTCGGTTTGTGACCCCTCGCTGGTCCTGGACTATGAGTGGTCTGTCCATGACGATCTGCACGGAAGTGACCATTTCCCTGTCCTTCTACAACCTGTAATAACTGAACAGTCTCTGTCTCTCAGCATCTAAATTATAAGAAAGCAAACTGGGATCTATTTGCAGCCACTGTTTCTAAGGAGTTCCAGGACACTGATTTTTTTCAGAGCCCGGACCCAGCTGAATCACTGACTAACACTATGATCAATGTGCTAAGGCCTGTATTCCAGTGTCTCCCGAAAACTTCAAATGCCAAAAACACCCTGGTTCGATTCAGAATGCCAACAAATTTCCAAAGTTAGAAAACGGGCTCAGCGTCAGGTATACCAACGACCTTCGGGTCCCAACGCTCGAGCCCATCAGAAACTCCGTGCTAAATCAAGACACACTTTTAAAATCAGTAAACGTCGGTCCTGGAGAAGCTTCTGCTCCAGGCTGACATCAAAAACTTCCAAGAAAAAAGTGTGGAACATCATTAAAAAAATCAAAGGGAAGAACACTGTCCCACTGTGAACCATCTCAAGTTTGCTGACTCTTTAATAACAGAGAAAAAGCAGTTGCTAATTTGCTGGCTTCAACCATAGAAAAAAAATTCCTCCTCTTCTAACAAATCAACCACTTTTGTCAAAAATAAAACCCTAAAGAAAAATCACCCTGCAACTTTTCGTCCGACAACATGGCAGACTACAATTTCCTTTCACTTTAAATGAACTGAAATCTGCCTTACTTTTTTGCAGCGATTCGTCTCCAGGTATAGATGAAATCCATTATCAGCTGTTGAAACATCTTCGCTAGAAGGTCTGAACATACTGCTACAGGTCTACAACCATGTGTGGACTACAGGTTTTTTTCCACCCTCTTGGCGAAAAGCTCTCATTATTCCAATTCCCAAACCTGGAAAAGATCTTTCTAATCCTTCAATTACCGTCCCATTAGCTTTGACCAGCTGTGTTTGTAAATTGATGGAAAAAATGGTCAATGCTAGGCTCATGTGGAAACTTGAAACCGATGGCCTTTTGGCGAAAGAACAGTGTGGTTTCCGCAAACATGGGAGTACAGTTGACCATTTGATTCGTCTGGAATCTGCCCTTCGGAACTCCTTTTTGAACAGACAGCATACAGTGGCAATTTTCTTCGACTTGGAGAAGGCCTCCCGATACCACCTGGAAGTCGGGGATACTTCATGATCTCCACGATCTGGGTTTTTTCGAGGTCATCTTCCGCCTTTTTATTCAAAATTTTTTGGCAGCAGAACGACAGTTTCAGGTCCGGGTTGGCACCACTCTCTCTGATGTCCACGAGCAGGAGTTGGGTGTTCCCAGGGGAGCATACTGTCTCCTGCCCTCTTTAGTATTAAAATCAACACATTGTTCAATCAGTTCAGCAGGGTTCAGACTGCTCATTGTTTGTGGATGATTTCGCTGTCTACGCAACTGGAAGCCTGTACCGAGTGTCCAGCGCAGGCTCCAGCTTTGCGTAGATAAAATCCATCGATGGGCGGATGAAAACGGTTTCCCTTTTCTCCAACAAAGACGCGTGTATTCACTTCCATAATTTCCGTCAGTTTTCCAGATCCTGAACTTCAAGTAGGGAAATCTCCCATTCCAGCTGTTAAAGAGGCCAAATTTCTGGGAGTCATTTTTGACCAGAAACTCAACTTTTCTCAGCCAATCAAAAACCTCAAAACATCTTGCCAGAAAGCTCTGAATATTCTGCGGGTCGTTAGCGCACACCGACTGGGGTGCTGATAAGAAACTTTGCTGCACCTCTACAGAGCCTTGGTCCGTTCCAAACTGGACTACGGTTGTGCTGTCTACGGCTCCGCAAGACCCTCTTACCTCAAACTCTTGGACCCTATCCACCATCAAGGGCTTCGTCTCTGTCTTGGAGCGTTCCGCACCACCCCTGTGTACAGCCTGTACGCAGAGGCGGGCGAACCTTCATTGTCCAACCGCAGGCTGAAAACTGTCTTTAAATTATTATATCCGACTGTTCTCAGAACCGCAGAATCCTGCCTATGACTGTGTCTTTGACCCTCCATTCCAAAGTAAGTTTGAAAACAACCCGAAATGTATTCCGCCGTTTGGTCTTCGTATGCAGCCTCACGTGCGGGAATGCAGGTCTAAACCTGGGGGTAGTTTCCGATTTTTCCAAGTTTCCGGATCAACCTCCGTGGACCTTTTTCACACCAGAGATTCGTTTCGATCTTGCAGCTTTTCGCAAAGAGTCTACCAGCTCTCTGGCGTACAAGGCATTGTATGCTGACCTCTGTTCGAAATTTCCATCTATCAAAAAGTTTTCAATGACGGTTCCAAGTCTGAGGATGGAGTGGCCTGTGCAGCCTACTGCCCTGGGGCTCCTTCTCAGATACTGTTGGAACATATCCATTCCGATGCTTCTGTCTATTCTGCTGAACTTACTGCTCTGGTACTGGCTTTGAAGATAATCTCACATTCTTCAAAGAGGGACTTTCTGGTTCTGTCGGATTCGCTGTCAGCTTTGGAAGCCTTAGCTGGCCGCAACTTCAGCATCCAGAACTTTTGCATTTCTTTGAACTTTTTAGCAAGTTGAAAGCGGACGGTTACAACATTACTCTTGCTTGGGTTCCTGGTCTTGTTGGGATCGGCGGGAACGAAATGGTTGATCGTTTAGCCAAGAACGCCACAAGAGAGAAACTGTCCAAACATTTATATCCCCTGTTCAGATGTGAACCCAAAGTTAACGATTATGTGAGAGACCTCTGGCAGGAGGATTGGAACACACAGACGAGTAACAAACTCTTTCAGATCCGTCCAAACCTTAAGGACTTCCTCCCATCCACGTCGGGAGGTCGTTAAAGAGGAAACGGTTCTGTGCCCGGCTGCACACCGGCCATTCGTATTTTACCCATGCTTACCTTTTAAAGAGTGAAGAAGCTCCGTGGTGCATTCCATGTCATGCGCCACTCACAATGAAACATGTTCTTTTAGAGTGTTGGGACTTGCACGATGTGAGACACAAAATTTTACAGCGGAGTCCATGAGATCTGTTCAGGGATGTCCCGCTGATGTGATCCTTGAGTTTTTGAGAGAGATTAATATTTTTCATCTGATTAAGATTTTACGGAAGAAAGATTTTTAACAAAGTTTCTGGTGCGTTTGTAGACGATGTCATTTAATGAGATGTATGAAAGTGTGTTGTTGTTTTTTTTTTTTTTTTTTTTTTTTTTTTTTTTTTTTATATGACTGGTGAGTTGATTTTAACGTGGTGACAGCCCTGATGTGGCCCTTTGCGGTCGGCTGGGCTATAAGCAACATTATCTTATCTTATCTAAGCATTGTACGCTTTGGTGATTCTTACATCAGGAAGACTGTTGAGTCACTGTGTATGCGTAGGTGATTCTTATATCAGGAGAATGGTAGGTTACTGTGTTCACTATGGTGATTCTTATACAGGAAATGATGAGTCACTGTGTGTACTTTGGTGATTCTTATGTCAGAGGAATATTGAGTTACTGTGTACACTATGGTTATTCTTACATGAGGAAACTGACGAGTCATTATGTGTACTTTGGTGATTCTTATGTCAGAGGAATATTGAGTTACAGTGTACACTATGGTGATTCTTACACCTGGAAACTGATGAGTCACTGTGTGTACTTCGGTGATTCTTACATTTGGAAGACTGTCAAAATCACTGTGTGTACTTGGGTGGTTCTTTCATCAGGAAGAAGGATGAGTCACCGTGTGTACTTTGGTGATTCTTACATTGGGAAGACTGTCAAATCACTGTGTGTACTTGGGTTCTTTCATCAAGGGTGAAGGGTGAGTTACTGTGTGTACTTTGATGATTCTTACATCATGAGTATGGTGAGTCATTGGGTGCAGTTCAATGATTCTTGCATTACAAAGACTGATAAGTCACTGTGTGCAGTTTTTAAAGATTTAAGACAGGAAGAATGGTGAGCCACCCTGTGCTTTGTTCTGTTGAGTCATCTGTACTTAATGACTCCTACACCCTTTAAGTTGACCAGAATGTGGTGGGAAAAAAACACTATCAGGGCAAGTATTAGAATAGAAATTAGGAACACTGACTGGTTGAGTATTTGCCAGAAAAACGGAGAAATTCTTTTTGTCTTGTTCACTTTTTGTGTGTCTTTTCTTTCTCACTGAAAACTGAATTGTGCTGAAATGCTAAAGAAGACGAAGAATTATTTTGTTTTGCTGTTTGTGTCTCCGTGTTAGTAAGCAAGAACTCACTTCATGAAAATTTTATACAAACTTTTTCTATTCCATGTTACCTTGATGAAGACAAGTAATGATTGCTCTGTATTAAAGAATGTATGATTATACCTGTAGTGTAGGGCATTGAAAAATTTCATGCTGTTGCGCTGAATGAATCCAAATGCTAATGCTAATAAAATATTTTTACCATATTTGTAAGTTTAAAAGATGTTGATTCTCTGTTTTCCGTATTTTATGTGTTTTTTAGTTTATGTGTCCATTATGTGTCTCTTTATCCATTATATCGATTCTCTAGAAGTGGCTGTGCCCTAAACTGAATAAGCATTGTCCACCTTCGTCTCACAGTCGTCCGTATATCCTTTCTCTCTCTCTCTCCTTCTCTCTGTCTCTGTCTCTTTCTCTCTCTTTCCCCCCTCTCTCTCTCTTTCTCAGTGTCTCTGTCTCTGTCATCTGTTTTTTTCACTGTTTCTCTCTCTTGCTCTCTCTCTGTGTCTCTTCTTGTCTCTTCTCTCTCTCTCTCTCTCTCTCCTGTCTCTGGTGCTGGGCTTTGGGTGGCTATCTGTCTGTCTGTCTGTCTCTCTCTCTCTCTCTCTCTCTCTCTCTCTCTCTCTCTCTCTCTTCTCTCTCTCTCCTTCCCCTCTTTCCCCTCTTTCCCCTCCTCCCCACTCTATCTCTCTCTCTCCCCCTTCTCCCCCACTGTCTTTCTCACTCTTGTCTGTCATCTCCTGACCCCCTTGTCTCCATGTTGCAGACAACTTCACCTGTCCCTGCCTGTGGGTGGGCACCAGCCTGGGCTCGGTCATTGTCATCAACCTCAACTTGCCAGGACTCAACGGGGACCAGCGTGCCCTGCAGCCTGTCATTGTGTCTCCCAGTGGTGAGCCGCCCCCGTCTTCAGCCTGTTCATGTTTAATCTCTATTTTATCTGCTTTCCCCTTTTTTCTGTGTGTATTTATCATATTCAGGCCAGTAAAGTATCAGACATATTAGCCTTTTTAGAATCATTTGTAGAAAGAAAAAAAAAGAAAAAAGTCTTCTGCCAGAAACAGTTATTGCGGATTTGAAGAAAGGTTTTCAGAATGTTACTGCAGTAGATTTCTGTGGTTGAAATGATGTCAGTTCTGGAAAATGCCAGTTTAGAGCTCATTAATTAAAAAAAAATAAAATCACACCTTCAGTGAGTTTTGCCCCTGCACCTCCTCGGGGAATGCTGCCCTTAAACCCCACCGAGGGGGTCTATGCTGTCCTCTGTATCACCTGGCTCTTGAAATTTTCAGTGTTTTTTTCAAGATCTGTTTTTCACACCTGTATACTGGATGGATACCACCAGTGAATGAAGGTCCGTATCTTCACACGGACACACACGTTCCCTCCCTTTTTATTACTTTCTCCAGTGGTGTAGAGTGTTACAGTAGTTCAGTGTCTCCTCTGATGCTTTGCCTCATGATGACTTGACATTTACTATTTCCAGTGGATTGCTGTGAGTGGTGTTTTTTTGTGTGTGTACTGTAAGTGTATTTGAGTGAGAGAGTGTTTTGAATGTGTTAGGGATGCACAACTTATTAATGCTTGTTTCCCTGTATGTATTGGATTAGTGTTTGAAATAATGAAACATATTTTGTACTATAAATTTGCCCATAATGATAGGAATGTGTTGTATTTGTTAAATGTGAAAAAAAACTTTCTTTTTGAGCGTTTAGAATTGAGTTCACCATTCATTTGTGTGGATATTCATTAAGTTATCTTTAGGTAGTTTCTCTTCATTTTTATTTCAGAAGATAGGGTCTGGGGGTGGGGTTATTGCAAACTAGGGCTTCTGTATTCGAATCACTGTTGGTGTTACAGGCACAATATTTCGGCTGAAGGGAGCCATCGTTGGAATGTCATTCTGGACTGCAATGGCATTTTGATCCAGAGTGTGTTTGACCAGTGGAAAGACAGTAGTGGAGGAGGTGTCAGTGGCAGTGGTGGCAGCAGCACCAGTTGGTCACCTACGGCAGAGAGAGGACAACAGAGACCTCAGGGGGAGAATCTCAGAAAGCGTCCAGTGAGTATGGAATCTATGTCAGTACGATCATGTCATCCCGTGTGGTCTTTTGACGGTCTGTGCAACTTGTACAAAACAGAAAGGCTTATCCTTTATAAGTTCTTAAAGAGATTGAATACAGTCAGAACTGCCTTTGGTTGAAAAAAGAAACAAAAGCATTTAATTTTCTAGATGGTTTTGAAAATATAGTAAATTGTGAGGTTGGAAAGTTGTGGTTTTATGGGTGAAGAGGAAAAAAAAAACTTCATTAGTAATGGATGAAGAAGTAGACAATAAGAGACAAGTGTCTTTTCTGCATACCATGTCAAACCTCTCCTTCGATGTGCTGGTGTGGGTGTGTTGTGAGATTTATCTTGGAAAATCCTAGTTTGTTATTCTTGGATATCTAGAATGGCCATCCATTTGAAATCAGCCTCTTGTTCTGTAACTCTCTTATCATTTGACAGTTTCTGATGTAACTTTCCAGTTGAAGATGAAGATTGTCGGGAAGATGTTGAGAGGACAGCACCTTTGTGATTCTTCAAAAATGCACTTATGCATTTAGCACACACAGGTGTTTACGATGCATTTGCTTAGTCTTTACAGGTGTGTGCCCAGTGAGGATATTGCTGGTGATGAAGAAAAATTGTATATGGTCCATCTTTTTTTGCTTTGTTCAGGACAAATGTCTGTGTCCACAAAGCCAAAGATCTCCCCCACGTCATCTCAAGAGCTCGCAACAGATCGGCAGTTTGTCATCATTTGTTCAGAAAAACAGGCAAGGGTAGGTATTCACTACAAGTTTGTATCTCTCGATTTTGTTGCTTTGTGCTAATACAAACCACATATTCAGTTTGCTAATACAAGCCACATATTTAGTTTCAAATTGTAATGACGTAGGCCAGAAGTCAAAACTTGAAAATAAATATTTGAGGCCAGGTCTCCAAGATTTGTTTTCACATTCGGTGTGAGAAAAAGTATTTGTTTCAACAGTTTCTAAATAACTTTCATTAATCTTGTTAATTAAAGTAGGCTGTTGTTGGTGTTATAAAACTCCCCATTTCTTTAAGTGTTTTTCCCATGGAATGGAGGCTTGGTATCAGAGCTTTAGTATTCTTTTTCTCACGGCGTTTAACAGTAATGTTTTAAACCAATTTTTGACTCACAGAAAAGAGTGTTTTGTGCAGGTGATGTCACTCCCTTTCCCCAGACATGTGCCTACAAGGTGAAAATCACAGAAACTTCATTTGTTGTGCGAGCAGAAATTGTCTCCTTACGAGGTTGGCTGGATGGTTTATGGAAGTCTGTTTTTGTATTTTTTTTTTTTTTTTTTTAAAATTAATTGAACATTGTTTATTCATTTTCATGTTGAACATTCCCACAGCTGCTTCCAAACTAATGACTATCCTCCTTTCCTGAAGTCGATTCCTGTGGGGTGGGAGGGGGGGGGGGGGGGAGGGTTGTGCCTGTGGGCACTGTCGTGATACGGGAAGGGCTTACAATGTCCTTTTTGACCACTTTCAGTCAGTCTCACAGCCTAGGATATTTACAAGGTGATGGACACTGTCATGGCAGCTGTAAGGCAAAGGATCAACTCTATGTTGTCAAATTGTCTGGATGACCATCTCTAAAACATTCAGAATCGGACGTTATTGCCAAGGACCTGTCTGTTCTTGAGCATTACTCTCTCTTTGCTGGGTTTCCCTGGTGCATTGAAAAAGTCTGACGGAATTCCCTCTTAGAACATAGTTCACCTGGGCATGCACAGTTAGTTCTCTGGTTTGCCTTCCAGATCAGGGCTGAGAAGATTCAGTCCTGTGCTCAATTCTTGTTCAGTATCAGTCAGTATTTCCTCACAGCTTTCAGGCCAAGATTGGTCGAACTTCCTCTGCTGTGGAATTTATCTCCCTTGGTTCTCCAATCTGGCCCTTCATATTCAGTTTCCCATGACCCTATCCTTTTTGTCTTCTGTTCAGCCTGGGCTAGACCTTTTCATGTTAAGTCCAGTGTTCCTCTTCTTCTCCCTATCTTCACGACAGTTTGTGCTGAGGCAAGTGGTCCAGGCATGAATTCGTCCGCCTAAGGCGGATTTTCCGCCCATTTTTTTCATCTGCGCCGCCCCAAAAAAAATGTGCCGCCCAAAAAAAAAAAAAAAAGTAAAGAAAAATCCTGAATAAACTTTCGTTCGATGCTATTCCATTTTGGACAATTTGTTATTCTCAAAGAGTCAACCGGTCACTTCCGCGTCAATCAACATCGTCTTTTCGCGCTGTCGAAGTGTCGGACATCGTTAAATTGCGAGTTTGTCAAGGCGTCGCGATTTCACGCCAAAAAAAGGGTTGAGAAAACGATTGGAGGTGGGACTGGCTAGACCCGGAGTGGAAGATGTTGAGTTGGCGTGTGTTTCGCAAATTAGACGAAAAAGGCGCTGCATTTTGTGTTCCATGTGGAAAGATTGACCCACTGAATCAATGTTGTGATGAGGCTGCCTCATTGTTTTCTTCTTCTTCTTCCTAAATTACTGGTTCACTCAAAACGAGTAGGTCACAGCGCGCATGTTAAAAAGTAAAAATAAAATACACAAAATATATGCGAGTGAATGAGTCAGTATGCACATATAAAAGTATAATTATTATATGATCTTTTGAAGTATTATTTTCATTACTGAAAACATGAAAATGTGGCTTATTTGCCCTTCTTAACAGCGTGCTGAATAGGGGTTTATTTGCAGTTTTAGGCCTTTTATTTCATAAAAAAGCTTCAGCTTCAGGGGGCTCTGCCCCTGACCCCCGCGGGGCGTTGCCCCTAGGGCCCACTGGGGGCCTACAGTGGCCCCAGACCCCCGCGATTTTTCAGCTTTTTTACTGCTGGTCACTTTCATGCCTGGAGTCAGGTTGGGATGCTCACATCTATCTACTCCTCCAGGAGTGCAGCGAGAGTTGATCCTCCGCAGGAGTGACAGAGACATATATATGTCCTTGAGATGAGAGCAGTCTTACTCGCCTTCATAGTTGGACTCATATCCTGAAAAACAGGACTGTAAAAGTCTGCACAGACAACTCCATAGTCGTGGCATGTCTGAAAAATCAAGTCGGTTGTTCTTCAGATCCTCGATGACAGCAGTCTGGCTTCATCTTTTTCTGTTCTGTCAATCCAGGAAGATCTCAATGCTTGTAAGGCGCATTCATGCCTATCTGAGCCTTTGAAGGAGAGCGGAGATTATGCATTTCTTCCCCAGACTACTGAGGGAGACTTTCGTAAAGGTGTATTTAGCTCTGTTGCAGTTTTTGGTTGAGGAACTGTACAGAGACAGAACGATGTCTCTTCGCTGATTCGAATTCTGGGCTTGGAGAACCCTTGAGAGACATTTTCGTGTGGGATAAATGTTTCCTGTTCATGTGAGCATGCTTCCGCATTCTTTTTGATATTCAAGCGTTTGTTTGGACAGGTGAGAATGAGGAAAAGGAATTTTACTGTTGATAATAGTTTTACGAAATACTTACTGTCCAAACACTAGGAACCCTCACACTCTTTGGTAGTCCAGAAAAGAAATGAAAACTGACTAGTTTAACACGTGATGTTGTGATCGGTAGGCGATCGTCTTGTGGATGTAGGGTT
>JAFLJL010004021.1:0-16641 GCA_018398815.1 Conus ventricosus | reverse complement strand
CGAACCTTCGTTTAAACTTAATTTTTCGGGCCCGGGTCCATTTAACCTTCCCTTAACTACTATTTACACTCCACACGGGGCCAAAAGAAAGTTGCGCTAATCAAACGATTTTGGTCCACAAGTCCTGATCAAAAATTAACACAAATCTGCGGGCCTATAAAAAAGCAAATCGAGAAAACCCAAACCAAACTTCAACATGCAAAACATAAAAACCCTTTAAAAACGATCTTTGTAAAAAAGCATTTTTCCCAAAACTTAAAATTCAATCGATTTTCCCCCGACCGCGCGGGAAAAAGTAGGGTTCGAGTCAGTGCCCGGCTGGACCCTGGACTCTTTCCCCTTTAAGGTTCGAATTGGAAGGGCCCAAACAAAGCATCTGGCCCTTTTCAATAGGGGCACTGTCTTTGGTATCTGACGCAAAAGGGGCGAAATCCCTTTTCAAAAGACACAAAAACCGGGCCCATCTTCAGCATTACAGGATGCTACGCACAAAAAAGGGGACGTTATAAAAATTTTTTTTCCGTGTTGTTATCGTTCTTGCTCAAAATTCCGGGTGCAAATTGCGAATTTCGGGGGAACCCGATATCTCATTTTTTGTTTGAAAAACCGAAATGTAAACGGGGGTATTTTTGGGGTTCGTTCCAAAAAAAAACCAAAAAGTGAAAGTTTTAATTTTTTCTTGGCCCTCTTGTAGCCCTTTTTAAACTCTTTTCCATCATAAAACCTGGAAATCCTAGGATATTTTAAAAGGACCTCTCATTTATTTTTTTTTTAAAGCCACAGCCACAGCAGTTGACCCTTTTAAACCCTTTTAAAAGGTTTTTAGCGTTTTGAAACTTGAAGCCATGTCAACCCAAATGTCCCGAGCAACTTAAACTTTTTTCTTCTAATTTTTCTGTGGAAGATCCAAACAATTTCCCTCTGGTGGGTGTCATTTGGAACTGAGTTAACAAAACAAAAGGCCCTTTTTAAATTTGTTTTGGGGGGGAGGGGATATATTTGCCAAATTGGGCCCGTTTTTAAAGCCAAATCTTTTGCATCTGTTCAAAACACTCTTTTAAACTTTACCCCTTTTTTCAATAGCATTTTTTCCTTTCCCCAAAACCCTTTAGGGAATAAAATATTTTGTTTAATTTTTTTTGCCTTTTAAAAATTTTTCACAAAAAAAGTGAGCAACAAGATAACTGAGGTATGCCAATACAAAAAAAACTATCTCGCAGTCCTTTTGTTCCTCAGATGGTTTTATAAAAAATCAGCCCGTTTCTGGCGGTGGCGATGTTTTAAAATTTTTTCCCGACAAAAGGGAAAAACCCAACCATTGCGTTTTTTTAACGTCTGTTTAAAATTTTGTCTGCATTTTTCCCCCTTTTTTTTAATTTTTCTTAAAAAAGTCTTTAAAAGGGGAAAATTTGTCTTTTTTCATAACTCTTTGCCTTACCCAAATCTTCTATTGCCTTGTTATGACGTTCTTTTCTCTTCAAACAGACCCCAATTTTTCTAAACATATAATTAAATTCCAGAGAAGCTAAAGCATTAACAATTTGCTCCTTCCCCCCATTTGAAACCCAAACCAGACATCTTTTTTTTCAATTTAATTTTTTTCTAGATTTAAACTTTCTATGTATTAAAAATTTTTTTTGGGATAATCCCCCGTTTTAACAAGAAAGGCTTTTTAGGCAATACCCGCAGTTTAATTCAACTATAACCTTAACAACCCTCAATGTCTAAACCCTTCCCAGGTTCCCGCCGGCTTCATTATAAACATGTTTTTTGTAACACACTAAAGCTTATAAATAAGACCCCTAAAACACAGCAGAATGGGAAATCGAAAAGGTAATCTTTTTTTTTCACTCATCTTTTTATTAACTAAAAAAAATAATTAAAATAACAAAATACGAAAGACTGGGCTAAGTGCTTTTTAATAAAAAAAATTTTTTTTTTCCCGGGCCCTTCTTTTTTCAAAAAAATTTTTTTTTCCCCCCTTTTTTTAAAAAAATTTTTTTTTTTTTTTTTTTTTAAAAAAAAACCGGGAAACCCCTTTTTCCTTTCCAAAAAATTTTTATTTTTTTTTTTTTAAAAATTTCCCCCGGGCCCCAAAAAAATTTTTTTTCCCAAAGAAAAATTTTTTTTTTCCCCCCCCAAAAAAAAAACCCCCCTTTTTTTTTTTTTTTTAAAAAAAAATTTTTTAAATTTTTTTTTTAAGGGGCCCCCTTTTTTTTAAAAAATTTTTTTTAAAATTTTTTTTAAAATTAATTTAAAAAAATTAATTTTAAAAAAAAAAAAATTTTTTTTTTTTGAAACCCCTTTTTTTAAATTTTTTTTCCCAAAAAAATTTTTTTTTTTTTTTTTAAACCCCCTTTTTTAAAAAAAAATTTTTAAAAAAAAATTTAAAAAAAATTTTTTTTTAAATTTTTTATTTTTTTAAAAAAAAAATTTTTTTTTTTTTAAAAAACCCCTTTTTGGGGGTTTTAAAAAAAAATTTTTTTTGGGTTTTAATTTTTTTTTTAAAACAAAAGGAATTTAAAAAAAAAATTTAAAAAATTTTTAAAAAATTTTTTAAAAAATTTTTTTTTTTTTTTAAAAATTTAAAGGGGGGGGGGCCCCCCTTTAAAAAATTTAAAAAAAAAAATTTAAAAAAAACCCCCCAAAAAAAATAAAAATTTTTCCAAAATAAGGTTTTAAATTTTTAAAAATTTTTAAAAAAAAGGGGGTTTTTTTGGGGGAAAAAGGGGGGAAAAAATTCCCCAACAAAACCCCAAAAAAAAATTTTTTAATTTTTAAAAAAAAAAATTTTTTAAAAAATTTTTAAAATTTCCTTTCAAAACCCCTTTTAAAAAGGGGAAAAATTTAAAAAAAGGGTTTAAAGGTTTTTTTTAAAATTTTTAATTTTAATTTTTTTTTTTTTTTTTAAAATTAAAAAAAAAAAAGGGAAAAAAGGGGCCCCCAAAAAATTTTTTGAAAGGGGGGGTTTTTAAAAATTTTCCCGGGGGAAAAAAAATTTTTTTTTTTAAAAAAATTTTTTAAAAGCAAAAAAAAAAAAAAAAAAAACCCCGGGGCCCCCGGCCCCCAAAAACCCCCAAAAAAACCCACAAAAAAAAAAAAATTTTTTTTTGGGGTTTGTTGGGTTTTGGGGGGGGGGGAAAAAAAATTTAAAAACCAAAAAAGCACCCAAAACCCCAAAAAAAAAAAAAAAAAAACCCCCCCCCCCCAAAAAAATTTCCCCCCCCCCCCAAAAACCCAAAAAGGAATTTTTTTTTTTTTGGGGGGGGGGTTTTTTTAATTTTTTTTTTTAAAAAAAAAACCCCCAAAAAAAAAAAAGGAAAAAAAAAATTTTTTTTTTTTAATGGGAAAATTTTTTTTAAAATTTTTTTTTAAATAAAAAAAAGGGGAAAAAGGGGAAAAAAAATTTAAAAATTTTTTTTTTTCCCCCCCTTTTAAAAAAAAAAAAAAAATTTTTTTTTTTTTTTTGTTTTTGGGGTTTTTTTAAAAAAAAAAAGGGGGTTTTTTTTTTTAAAGTTGGGGCCTTTTTTTTAATTTTTTTTTTTAAAAACCCCAAAAAATTTGGAATTATTTTTTTTTTTTTTCCCTTTTTTTTTTAACAGGGGTTTTTTTTTAAAAATTTCCCCAAAAACTTTTTTAAAAATTTTTTTAAAAGGGGGTTTTTTTTTTATTTTTTTTTTAAAAAAAAAAATTTTTTTTTTGGGTTTTTTTTTCCCCCAAATTTTTAAAATTTTGCCCAAACCCAAAATTTTTAAAACCCCTTTTTTTTTAAATTTTTTTTAAAAAGGTTTGGGGGTTTTTTTTTAAAAGGGAAAACCCCCCCCCCTTTTAAACTTTTTTTTTTTTTTTAAAACCAATTCCCGTTTAAAAACCCTTTTTTTTTTTTTTTTTTTCCCCCCAAAAAAAACCCCAAAAAAAATTTTTTTAAAAATTTTTTTTTTTTTTTTTCCCTTTGTTTTTTTTTTTCCCCCCCCTTTTTTTTTAATTCAAAAAATTTTTTTTTTTGGGTTTTTTTTTAAAAATTTTTTTTTTTGGGGGTTTTTTTTTAAAACGGGTTTTCGGAAAAAAAATTTTTTTTGGCAAAAAATTTTTTTAAAAAAAAAAATTTTTTTAAATTTTTTTTGGGTTTTCCCTTTTTAAAAGGGGTTTTTTTAAACCTTTTTTTTAAAAAAATTTGGGGGAAAAAAGGGAAAATTTTTTTTTTTTTTTCCCCAAATTTTTTTTTTTCCCCCCCGGGGGGGGTTTTTTTTGGGGGAAATTTTTTTTAAAAAATTTTAATTTAATTCCGGTTTTTGGGGGGGGGGGGAAAAAAAAAAATTTTTTTTGGGCCCCTTTTTTTTTTTTTTTTTGGGGGGTTTTGGGGACCCAAAAATTTTCCCCTTTCCCCCTTTTAGGGGTGGGTTAAAAGGAAAAAAAAAGGGGGGGTTTTTTTTTTAAAAATTTTAACCCAAAAAACCCCCCCCCAAAAAAAAAATTTTTTTTTGGTTGGATTTTTTTTAAAAAGCCCCCCAAAAAACCCAGGGGGTTTTTTTGGGGGGGGGAAATTTTTTTAAATTTTTTTTTTAAAAAGGGTTTAAAAAACCCCCTTTTTTTTTGGGAAAAAAAAGGGGAATTCGCCCCCCTTTTTTTCCCTTTGGTATTTTTTTAAAAAACCCCCCGGAAAAAAAGGGGGGGTTTTTGGTTTTAAAATTTCCCCCAAAAAATTAAAAAAACCCCCCTTTTTTTCCCCCCGGGAAAAAGGTTTAAAAAAAAAAAAAACTTTAAAAAATTTTGGGGAAAACCCTTTTAAAAAAAAAAATTTTTTTTTTGGGAACCCAAAAAAAAAAATTTTTGGAATTTTCCCTTTTGGGGAAAAAAAGGGGGAAAAAAATTTTTTGGGGGGCCCCCTTTTTTAATTTAAGGGGGTTTTAAAGGGTTTTTTTTGGGTTTCCCAAAAATTTTTTGGGGGTTTTTGGTCTTTTTTTTTGGGGGTTCCCCCCAAAAAAAAGGGGGGAAAAATTTTTGGGGGTTTTTTGGGTTTTTTCCCTGTTTAAAAAATTTTTTAAAATTTTTTTTTTTCCCCTTTTTTTCCCCTTTGGGCCCAAAAATTTTTTTTTTGGGGCCCGGGGGGAAAAAAAAAATTTTTTGGTTTTTTGGGGGGGGGGAAAAGGTTGGTTTTTTTTTTCCCCCCCAAAAAGGGGGGAAAAAGGGGGTTAAAAGGGCCTTTTCCCGGGGGTTTTTTTTTTTGGTTTTTTTAAAAATTTTTTTTTTGGGGGTTTAAAATTTTTTTTTCCCCCTTTTTTAAATTTTTTTTGGGGGGTTTTTTTTAAAAATTTTCCTGAAAAAATTTTTTTTTTAAAATTTTTTTTTAAAAAAAAAGGGTTTTTTTTTTTTTAAAAATTTTTAAATTTTTTTTTTTAAATTTTTTTTTTAAAGGGGGGGGGGGGGGGGGAAAAAAACCCTTAAAATTTTTCGGTTTAAATTTTTAAAGTTTTTTTTTTTTTTTTTTTTAAAAATTTTTTTTGGGAAATTTTTTTTGTTTTTTTTTTTTAATTTTTTTTTTTCCCTTTTTTTTTTTTTTTTAAAAAAAAAACCCCCAAAAAAAAAATTTTTTTAAAAATTTTTTTTAAAATTTTTTTTAAAAAATTTTTTTCCCCAAAAAAAAAAAACAATAAAAAAAAAAAAAAAAAATTTTTTTTTTTTTAAAACTTTTAAAAAACCCCCCCTTTTTTCCCGGGGGGAAACCCCCCTTGGCCCCCCCCCAAAAAAACCGGTAAAAGGGCCCTTTTTTTAATTTGGAAACCCGATTCCAAAACTTTTTAAACCCAAAAAAAAAGGGGGTTTTTTTTTCCGGGGGGGTTTAAAAATTTTTGGGGTTTTAAGGGGGGGCCTGGGTTTAAAAGGGGGGTTTTGGGAAAATTTTTGGGTTTTTTTAAAAAAAATTTTATTTTTCCCCAAAATTTTTCTTTTTTTTAAAAATTTTTTCCCCTTTTGTTTTTTTCCCCTTTTTTTTTTAAAAAAAAAAAAAATTTTTTTAAAAAAAAAAAAATTTTTAAAAACCCCCGGGAAAAACCTTTTTTTCCCCCAAAAAAAAAAATTTAAAAATTTTAAATTTTTTTAAAAACCCTAAAAAATTTTTTTTTTTTTTTTTTTTTCCCCTTTGGATTTTTTTTTTTGTTTTTTTTTAAAAATTTTTTTAAAAAAATTTTTCCCAAAAACCTTTCCCCAAAACCCCTTTTTGGGGGCCCCCCGGGGGTTTTTGGGGCCCCCTTTTGGAAAGGGAAATTGGGCTTTTTAAAAAGGGGGGGAAAAAAGGGAAAAATTTTGAATGAAAAAAAAGGAAAAAATTGGGGGGGAAAAATTTTTTTTTGGGGGCCCTTTTTCAAAAAAAAAGGGGGAAAAATTTTTTTAAAAAAGGGATTTTTTTGGGAAAAAACCCCCCGGGGGCCCCCGGGGGTTTTGGAAAAAATTTTTTTCCCCCCCCTTTTTTTAACCCTTTTTTTTTTCCTTTCCCCTTTTGGGGGGGGCCCCCCTTTTTTTTCGTTTGGGGTTTTTTTTTGGGGTTTCTGTGGGTTTAAAAAAATTTAAAAAGGAAGTTTGGGGAAAGGGAAAAGGGAAAAAAAAAAAAAAATTAAACCCCCCCAAATTAAAATTTTAAAAAGGGGAAAAAAGCTATTGGCCCCAAAAACCCCTCCCCCCCGGGGAAAAAAATTTTTTTTTTTTGGGGGGGGAAAAAAAAAAAAAAGGGAAGGGCCCCCCGGGGGAAACCCCGGGGGGGAAAAAAAAATGCCCCCCCGGGGGGAATTGGTCATTGTCAGATGGAGAAATCTATGATGATGCTGTGGGGGACTATTTTTCCCCTTTATTGTTTAAGATTATGACTTGTTTAAAAGGGGATAGAACAAGACTTGGACAATAAAGAGAAAACAGCGACAAAATGGTTTACTCAAAGGTGAGATCATTAACAAAAGGGTTTTTCAAAGGGGGTTTCTGAAACAAAAATTTAAAAAAAGCTTTTTAAATACCCAAAGCCCCCCACAATGCCCCAAGTTCAGGTGCCAAAGTGAATTAAAAGAAAAACTGGAAGGGGTTTTTCCCCGCCACTGTCAAAAAAGGCTGATGTTAAGATGGCTTCAGGCAAGGGGAGCCAAATTTTCAAAGCCCCCAGCCGCACTGGCCCCAGAAACATTTGGGGTTTATCAAAACATTATTGCAAGAAAAAGTTGCCCGATGCAGACATCAAAGCCCCTGTCAAAAGGGTTGAAAAGTGAGCTTGGCCTTTTTGGGTCATTTCATGTCACGAGTGAGTAAAAAACGCAGGTTTGGTTTCCCGCGCCCCCATCTCCCCGACGGCTGACAGATTGTGCAGTGAGAGTGTTCCCCTTACTGCCTCTGGTTTAGCCCCTTTTTGGGGACAAATTTACTGCTTCCCCCCAAAAGGGGTTTAAAGAGATGCCGATGTACCGGTGCAGGCCCAAGTCTTTTGACAACAGACAAAAGTCCGAATGGCAGAAAACCCAACCCAAAAAAAAAAAAACGTCCTTTTTTAAAGGCCCGGGACAGAACTCTTCGGCCATCAAAAAAAAGTTCCGGGGAACAGAAACGCAAGACAGTTTACCAGAAAAAGCCTAGGTCTGGGTGACTCTTGGTTTGGGCCCGGGGGAGGGCAACTTTCCATTCTCATTGGGGGATGAATTAGGACGGGGGGCTTTACTTTTTCAAAAGGGGGCAGGGAACACAATATGTTGATGATGGAAAAAAATTTGGGGAAACCCCAAAAGACCCCGAAATTTTAGAAACAGTACAAGGCGTGAGCCCTTTAATTTTTTTGTGTTTTTGGCCCCAAAACAAAACGGGGTTTTTACTTTCCCGCCTTTAGTTAAATGAAAACAGGGAAAGAAAGTTTAAATTTAAAAAAGGAAAAAACAGGGAAAATTTTCCAAAAAAAGGTTTTGATTTTTAAAAATGTCGGGTGAAAACAGGGGCGTTTGTGTCACCAGTTTTTGTTCTTCCCAAGAAAGATGGAACCATAGTTTATTTGAACTTAAAGAAACTAAACGAAAATATCGTTTTTTTTTCACTTCAAAATGGAAAAAATTGTATGCTCTTTAAAAAAAAATGACTCCAAAAAGCTTCAGGGTTCAATTGCTTGAAGGATGCCCTAATTTCTCAGTTTCAGTCAAAGGGGGGAAAACGAAGATTTCTCAGATTTTAGGGGGGGGATGACCAGCTTTGGGGCCGTTTAATGTCTGCTAATGGGCTGGGGGGGGTTTCACCCCGTAAAATTTACCCCGCTGTTAAAACCTGTTTTTTGCCACCTTGGGGGGGGAAAAGGTTTAATTTTTTCCTCAGTATTTTTTGGGTGTTTTACTTTTGTTTGCAGAGACCCAGAAAAAATGGGCATGTGCCCCTAATGTATTTTAAAACCCGTTTAAAATTTTTAAGGTCTCTGGGGTTTATCATCCCTCCCAAAAAACAGTACTAGAAGCCCCCTCGTGCATTCAGATTGGGAAGGGATCTTTTACTTGAGTCAATGACCCGTAAATTTTTAAAACTTTTAGAGAAAATAGCAAAATGGTTTTTGATTTTTCCTGTCAGCTGGCAAGAAAGATCAGTGAGTATCGGGTGGGCGAGAGTGTTGGGAAAGGGTAGTGGTTTCCCTTTTCCCCGCGGTGGGTGTTATGGGGCCCTTCATTATAGACAGCTTGGGGGAAAAAAACAGAAAAAGTTGCTGTTTGGGAGGGAATTTTGACAGGCACATGGACATTGTCGCCCCTTGCCCCAAAAAGAACTAAATTTTGGGGGGTCAAAAATTGAGCCCGCTTATAATGTTTTTACCAAAAGAGCCCGAAGGGAACCCCGCCCCCGGAATTTCAGCAAAAAACTGGATTGGGTTGTGAAAAGGGGAAAAAATCAAAATCCCGGGGGGGAATGGTACCGAGGAAAAAAATTTTTTACATCAACTAAACTGGAACTTAAGGCCCGATTTTTTGCTTTTTAAAAGTTTTAAATCCGGTTTTTTTGGGGGGCCGAAATATCATGGATAAGATTGGGAAAAAACAACTGCTGTTGCATGTATAAAAAATATGGGAAAAGTCTTCCGGTTTTATTTTAATTTGATGACCAAAATGATTGGAAATGGTGCATTGCAATCACGTATGGGTTTAGTGTGTTATTTTTCCCGGTAAAAGGGAAAAAACAGCAGCAGATGAGGAGTAAAGGGAAAAAAAAACCCGGAGGGGAATGGAAATTTTTTAAAAGGAAGGCTTTACAAAGAAATTTATACAATTTGGTATGAATCCCGGGCATTGATCTCTTTGCCCCAAGGTTGAACAAACCCAAAAGCAGCGCATGTTTTCTTACAGACCTTTACCCCAAAAGGGGAAAGCAGTTTGGCATTTTTTTCTCCCCTTTGGGGTAGTAACCTTTAAATTTTAAGGCCCCTTTTCCCCCTTTTTGTACGATCACCGGGAGTGTTGGGGAAGGTAAAAGAGGGCGGAAACGAATTTGGGGGTAGTGGTGGTTTTTCCCGGGTGGCCAAAACAAGGGTTTGGGGGCCTCTGCTGACATAGCTGTGAAAAAAGACCCCGTTCCCGTACCCCAGGACCCATCCTCTCCCCCCCCACGCAGCAACGGAGAAACCCCCCCCCTTTTTTCCCCGTTCAACTGTTGGGATGGCAAAATAGGCCATCAGGGAGCGGGGGACCGAGGGGGAAAGGTTTTTTCCAAACCCGGCAGCAGCGCTAATCGTCAGTTCTTGGGGCCCCACACCCCGCAGTTTTACAAACCTACATTTTCCCAAGTGGAAGCAGTACGCAGCAAAAAATAGTATTCCCCATGATGTGCCGGGCATTGTGCCCCGGGGGAGGGAAAATTTTTTGCGAACTTTTAGTGCTGGAGCCCAAACCACAGTGGGGTTTAAATCGGCGCGGGTGCGCTTTGGTTTCCCTTTTTTTGCCCCTTTGTGAATGGATTTTCAGTGGGAAATCATCCAGTTTTTTGCAAACCTTTTGAAAGGAGCATTTTTTAACATAGGCCTTTCCTTTCCCAAAAAATAAAGGGGAATGGGATGTAAATATGTAAATTAGTTTTAGTTTTCTTATCTCCCCCTCAATCGTTGACTTTGAAAGAACTGACTTTGAAAAAATTGAAAGTTGTTAGCTTTTTTTAAGGAAAAGAAGGGCATGCTTTTTACTCTTTTTAAAAAAAAGTGTTTTTTTAAGTGTTTTTTTTGTAAATGTTTTGTTACAATTTTCATGGTTTGAAAACACCCCGGGCCCGGGGAAAAAAAAACCTACAGAACCGCAGAGTTTTTTGGAAATTTTCAAAAATTTAAAAAATGTGTCCCTGAAAAAACTTGAAGCAGTATATTGGAAAACAACTAAGGATTCGGGGGCCCTCACCAACGCAGTTATTCATCAATCCACCAAAAACCCCACCCCACCTGTGCGATGGGTGAAAAAAGGTGCTAGCGCGCTCGGAAATTTACACCCAACCAGGACACAGCACACTCCACCAGGGCTGCAAGCTGCGGGCAGCCGCCCCCCCCAAGGGGGGGTGGGGAAAACAGGGGGCTGGCAAATGAAAAGACATTTTGTAAAAACTATAAGAGACCCGAACGTGCCAGTTTCAGCCCGAAGGTACTTGATGGCTATGTGAAAAAGTAAATGAAAATTTATGAAGGATCATTGTGAAAAAAAGGGGTGTGGCATTCATGTCTGGCCCGTGATGTTTATATTGGCCACTATCCTTACTTTTCTAAAGTCTCAAAGTAGCTTCCCTTCCGGGGAAACAATGGGGGAGGGAAATTAGGAAAAATTAAAAATAGGCCTTTCGTAGGAGGGTTTTCAGTTTAATTGAAATTATTCGAGCCCATTGTGGAGGAAGGAGAAGTTTTCGTCCCTCCCCAAATTTGTGTTCGGTTTGTAAAAATCAATTTTTTCTGTCCTCCCTTTAAAAGGGGCCAAATCTTGTGGCCCTACAGCTTGAAATTTGCGGGAACGCGGGGGCGCCAATACTCCCCGTAACTTCTCCTTTCCCCCAATAGGCTCGTAATAATTTCAATTAAAAATGCAACCCCCTAGCGTAGGTTTGTTTAAAATTTTTTTATTTAATGTTAATATTTCATTGTTTTGTTTAATAGTTCATTTCAAACTTTTTTAAACGATTCACTGAGTTCGGCAAACCATTTTTTAAAACTAAAAAAAAATAAAAAATTAATTGTTTAAAATTTGCTGTTTTTATGTCTTTTTAATCGTAAAACCTGATTTTCATTAAAACAAAAAAGTCACTCCTTCAGAGTCAGTAAAAAAAGTCGATTAAAAACTTTAGGGGCCATATTATTTTAGTAAAAAAAGGCAAAAAAACTTTTATAGCCGTTGGGGGCCAAAAATTTTGGTTTTTTTACTAATAGCCCGCGGGCCCTGCTTTCTCGTTATTTATGGATCAAAAAAATCGTAAAATTTAAATTTTTCAAACCCGCTCTTTAACTGATTTTTTCGGCTTTCCCCCCCAAACCCCTCATCATCTCCCAATTATCAAATATATTGTTTAAACTTTAACTATTCGGGTTCATTTTTTAACCCCCAAAAAAAAATCATAAATTTAAAAAAAAAATTAAAGTAATAGTTTCTATTGTTTTGTGGGAAAAATCAGAAGAAGTTATATGTTTGTGGCTTTAAACAACTAGGTCAAATTTTTCACCGAGGTTTGGGCCCGTTTATGCCGCCCTTGTTTGGGCAAAACGTGAGGGTGCATTTTTTATGGGGTTTTGGGGGTGTGCGTGCGTGGGGTGAGGGGGGGGTGGGGGTTTTGGGGGTGTTTGTGAGTGGGGGTGGTGGAGGGTGGGGCGTGCGTGGGGTGGGGGTGGGGGTGTTTGTGAGTGGGGTGGGGTGGGGGGGGTGTTTGTGAGTGGGGTGGGGTGTGTGTAGGAGTTACCTCCTTAGTATTATTTTCGGCCCTGTGGAGAGCCTTTTCTAGGACGCGGCGGTCGGTGGGTGCGTGACACAGTTCTGACATTTTTTTAGCTCTGTGGAGGACCTTTCTAGGACGCGGCGGTCGGTGGGGTCTCGACACAGTTCTGGCGTATTTTTAGCCCTGTTGAGGGCCTTTCTAGGACGCGGCGGTCGGTGGGCGCGTGACACAGTTCTGGCGTATTTTTAGCCTTTAGGCTGGAGTCTGATCCCACGGCTAGTATTGATTTTTTCACAGCAGCTAGCCAGAAGACTTGCGTTTAATCACTCTGCCAGAACTCGCGAAAGCCAACGTCGCTTTGATATATTTTACAATTAGCTTTCTTTTCTCATACAAGCTGTGGATGGAAATTCCAAGCTTGTGGAACTTTAAATAGTGGTAAAAACAAAATGATAAATCCATCAGTTTTCTACGCAGCCTGGGTTCCATCAAAATTTCGTTTTTTCAAATAATTCTCCCAGGACGCTTTTGGGTTAGATTTTTTAAAAACAGTTTTTGTTCTTTCAAGCCAATGGCCTAAAAGCAAAGATTGCCGAAGAGTTTTCGATTTCCATCTTTGATCTCAGAACCAGCTTTCAGTTAAAACGGGTTTGTAATTTCAGTCATGTTTTTCAGCTTCATAAAAGAACCTTCTTCAATCGGCTATCATCAGTTTCTCTAAAAAACAATTACCGTAAAAATCATCCAGTTCACTTACCGTCATTTGCTTTTTTCCTTGCTTAGCTTCAAAAGTTTAGGCTCTCTTTCGGCCGGGTCGGTTTTGAGCAAGGCTTGCCACGTTCTAATTTTTCAAGATACAAAATCATTTCCCTTGATAATACTTTTTGTTTTTTCAATATTATTCCTTTTTGATCATCCAAATACGGCAAATGCTCAGTTTGGCTTTCTTGAGAACTAACTTCTTTTGCGGTCTCTTGTGAGAGCCCCAGCCTCCAGACTAGACTCTGCCATTTCGTTGTAAAGTAACAGCGCTAAAAACACACCTTCACTTCTAGGCCGCCCACTGGAGAATGGAAAAGCGAACCCAACAAGCTCTATGTCCCCAGCAAAAAAATGACGTCATACCCCCCCGTCGATTGGTTGAAGGGTGCACACGTGACAGCTCAGCCCAACATGAAGACTAGCTTATTGCATCTTTGAACATCAACAAAGGATTGGTAAATTGATTTATGATTTAAACCGGGTTAAAGAAAATTATTTACTTGCTAATTTACTTCATTATTATTGATTATTTATTCCTTTCCTATTTCGTTCCTGTATTCATTGGTTCGTTCGTCATTCATCCCTTTCTTTCTTCGTCTTTTGTTTCTTTCATTTCATTGTCATTTTTCATTCCTTTATTTGATTCTTTCTCCATTCATTCCTTCATTTACCCATTCATTTTGTTTTTCATCAAAATCATTCTAGTACGTATTTTTTCATTCATTCAATCGTTCATTCATTCAATGATTCTTTCACTCATGTAATATACTAATTCACGCATTAGCTTGCTCATTTCATTCATTCCAAGCATATCGTTCGCTTCATTGACTTGTTCTGAATGGGTTAAAAAATGAAGTTCTTTACCATCTGGGTACGGTGTGCATGCACCGCACATTGTGATACAGAGCACATGGACGATCATTCATTTTTAAATGATGTGAGTATATACAGCCTGATACTTCTACAGTTTAAATTTGATTAATAAATTTTTCTATGTTGTGTGGGTGCGCATACACCCACATCAAACAGAAGGCTAAACTTCATGTTTTAATAGTAAAGAGGTTATATTTGGACAGAAGATGGGGAATAGAAATAATGATAAAAGTCAGAAAATTTCGGCCAGAAAGAACAAGAAACGTGCACGTTCTGACGGTTTGAAAGAATGTCTAGGTGCACACTCATCCGCGGCGTTCGGAAAAGATCCAAAAGTTTGTTTGTGAAAAGTGAACAAACGGAGAACTGACCATCTGTGTGGTGGCCAGAACCAGACGCAGGAAGGCTAGCAAATGCAGGACTGACCATCTGCGTGGAGACCTAACCGGAAGGAGGACGGCGTGGGTCGTCACCAAAGGAAGACACGTTCATTGCAAGTCTTGTCGGCGGACACGCAATCTGGCATTGAGATTCGGCAGATAGGGAGGAGCTGTGGGCTCTGTGTGTTGTAGTTCACTGAGTTCAGCAGTGGATCCCGGAGAACAAGAGTCTTTTGTGTTGTTGTTCACTGAGGTCAGCAGTGGATTCCCGGAGAACAAGAGTCTTTTGTGTTGTAGTTCACTGAGGTCAGCAGTGGATCCCGAAGAACAAGAGTCTTTTGTGTTGTAGTTCACTGAGGTCAGCAGCGGATCCCCGGAAGAACAAGAGTCTTTTGTGTTGTAGTTCACTGAGGTCAGCAGCGGATCCCGGAGAACAAGAGTCTTTTGCGGAAGGAAAATATGAGAAAGTATGAATTTAATTTTAATGTACAGACCGGTTTTGCTCTGTACGCGTGCGCCCTTGTGAAGAGCGTTCTAAGGTCACACACCTCGTTTGTGAAACAGCTACCTTGGGCACAGATGTGTGTGGAGCCTCCCCTGGTTCGATCGAGTCATTTGCTTCCCGTCTGTCATCCCCAACATCGCTTCCGGTTCCGGTGCAGGTAAGTCTACGGTTTGATAGGGTCTTTAAGGCAAACCAGGAATCATTTAAAACTTATCTGTTTGTTTTCAACGTTTTGGTTCCTCTACTCCAACATTTTCGCAATTTGTTTCAAAATGGCGTGACTGACGGCGGAGGTCCAAGCAAAATTTAGAAAGAGAGGGTGTTAGTTACCGCCAATGACATTGACACACAAAGCACATGACAAGACACGATGCATTTCGCCCCCTTGGGTCTACTTCAGGCAAAAAAAATATAGATCACATTTAACATTTAGGACAGTACAAACAAAGAACGAAGAGTGACTCATCTGTTATCCATGTTGTACGGAGAATAGCCGCCAGGCGGAATGACAGAGGGGATTATGGGAGAGGAAAAGGACGGGGAGGAGGGGGGGGGGGGGGGGGGGGGGGGGGGGGGGGTGATACGATAGGGTTGTGTGTGTGTAATTTAGTGGAGTGGTGTGATATATTTGTGACGGTAGTGGTAATGGTAGATTGATAATAATGATAAGTGGGGAAGAAGAAAGGGTGGGGGGGGGGGGGGGGGTGAGGAGGAACTGAAAAAAAAGTATATATATGTGTGTGTGTGTTGTGTGTGTGTGTGTGTGGTGTGCAACACATGATACCCTGTTTTCATTGATCACCGCTATCCTCTCTCAACCAAATCCACCCCCCCACCCCCCTTTTTTCCCCTGAACTCTCCCCCCCCCAATTATACCTTTTCACCCATTTATCTTCCATCCCTTCCCTCCCTTATTAACATTACCCACACACCTTTCACAACTACCCACGCATAACTACTACCACCTCTTTCATCACCCAGCGAAATCATTTATTTTATTCACCTAACCTTTTTTTTTTCAAATTACAGTTTCTTTCATTCTATTCACCTACTTATTTATCCCTGATATAAATATATATATATATATTTCTTTTTTTTAATTTTTTATATTTCAACAAACTAATAAATTCCAAGGATAAGTACCGAGCACCGTTCCAGCAACTTACAGAGCAGCTTGGTGTTGCAATGACTGCAAGAAATATTGAATTATAGACAAAGCTTGCTCTTATTTCTTAGATTTAGGAAATAGGGGGAGATAAGCATTCATATCTGCAGTGGTAGATGATTCTGCCTAACTAACAGTATGTGCTTGGAGTGGGTGAATGGGGAAAATATAAAATAAATGCTTCTCAAAATGAGCCTTCAGCAAGCTTATAGTCTCCAAGGGCGAGTCATCCTCCAATAGGGAGGGAAACTCACTAACATATAACTCCTGGTCATATACCGATATTTCGAAACCCTTTTTGTTCTTTCCCCAGTGACCGCGGAAAGTGGTAAATTTGACTCCTCTGCCTTTTCAGTTTTAAGAAGAATGCAATCCCAGGGAAAATATATATATTATTTTATAACACCCTCTCTTTCTAAATTTTTCTTCACAGTTTGGTGATTCTACTCCAAAATGTTCACAATTTTCACAAATTTCACAATTTGAAAATGTAATAGAATGTCCGTTGCCCATCTCTCTCCTTGAACTTTGCTTGTAAGTAGTTTAGTGCCTGGATTGTTGTGTTGTAGCACACAGATTTACAATCCGGTGTTATTTTGCCGGGTGTGCTGGGGTCATCCGACTTTATACTTTCTGTCTTCTGTTTTCTCGTGTTTTGCTGAAGGCGAAATTCATGATGGGAAAGTATGAATTTAATTATGGACTGTCTAAGTTAATCTCGCAAAAAACCCGGAAATATTTTTTCTAAGCGACGATTGCCCATGCGTATTCGATGATTTTGTTACAATTACTCTCGTGTACAAGATTTCTCTATGTCAAGGTAACTGTATTTAAAAAACTACTTTGATTAATTTATAGACCACTAAAATCTATAGGAAGATACTCCATTTTGTCATTTTATCCTATTAGTCTTGAAACAGAAGGAAACGACCAACAAAAAGACTCACTCACACACACACACACACACACACACACACACAACACACCACACACACACACACACACACACCACACACACACACACACACACACGGAAGCACGCTAATATATATATATAATATATT
>JAFLJL010004020.1:12500-18312 GCA_018398815.1 Conus ventricosus | reverse complement strand
CCCACACATGGCCACGCACACACACAACACACGCGCGCACACACAACACACACACCACACACACACACACACACGACACACACACACACACACACACACACACACACACCACACACACATGCGCACACAAACATACATATACAGACACACATACAGACATACACACTCACACACACACACACACACACACACACACACACACACACACACACACACACACAAACTCACACACACACACACACACACACACACACACACACACACACACACACACACACACACACACACACACACGGGCGAGCGCGCGCGCGCCTCGCAGAATGGAGAGAGAGAGAGAGAGAGAGAGAGAGAGAGAGCGAGAGAGAGAGAGAGAGAGATTTTTTTTTTTTTTTTTTTACGGTGTCCGCCAGTTCATTCCACATAACCACGATACTACTCAATTGCTATCAGTCTGGAGAAGTCGCGGTGAGTTTACAAGATCCAAACGCCCCATCCCTTTCTACCCATCTATCATTCCTAAATTTGATTTAGTTGGATGGCTTCAGGGGGGGAAAAATCTAATCAAACATTAGCTTTGCCATTTAACGTCGCCTGATATTCCACAGTTAGCGTCACATTAAAGGGAAAGACGCGTTCCCCTCCGCCCAGCTGGTTTGAACAAGGGAGGAAATCTGTCTGGGGTTTGTGTTGTTGCTCCAACGGACTTGAATAATGGCCGAGCAAATTGCGTGTAGCAAGGTTGATACCGCTCTTGATGTGACTGAAACAAGACCCCTTGGTTCATAGTGTGTTTGGGATGGCAGGGGTGTGGGTAGAGGGTGGAATAGGGAGACAACATGAGAATGAAAAGTGCCACAATGAAATTTCAGCTAGTTGCTGTGGCTTGATTCCTTTGTTCTAAATCAGATGTGGTCATCTTGCAACTAAATACTTATTTCATCTTAACATTACATTTTCCACACCACCTAACACATGATCATATATCTGTATAAGTAAACTCATGCGAGCATGCATGCATTGGTCAATATACCATTTGGAACATACTTATGTGCTGAGGTGTTCAAATGTATGTTTGTGCGGGTTTGTGTTTATGCAGGAATACATTTGTGTGTTGAACCCAGATGACATTAAAAAAAAAAAAGTTTCGAGGCGCTTGATTGCGTTATCACTGAGAGCAACCATAAGGACAAACTCATCATCTTAGGGGATTTGAATGCTCGTGTACGAGGGGACCACTCCACTCGGCCGAATGTTCTTTGGCACCACAGCACTGGAAACTGCAACTCCAACGGTCTGTTGATGTTATCACTGTGTGCACATTATTAACTTTCCACCACCAACACCATCTTCCTGCCAGCAGACAGGTTCAAGAACACTAGAATGCACCCCCTCTCCAAACAATGGCATATGCTCGACTACGCGATTATTCGCAAGAGTGACAGACGTGATGTCCTCATCACATGCTGCATAAGGGGAGCTGACTGCTTGTCTGATCATTGCCTGATCAGGCTGAACATCACTTGCCTGTGTACCAGCAGAGGCATTCTGCAAGAAAGAATCCAGGAATGTCTGTCGAACATCGACCTCACTGGAGAAGGCACTGGCGAGGAATGGAAAGCCTTCCCAGAATCCCTGTAGAACGCTGCAGCTGACACCCTGGGTTTTGTTGAACGCAAACACAGAGACGTGTTTGTTGAAAACGAACCAGGGATCAACAAGCTCATAGACATGCTCCACAAGAGCCACTTAGCTCAGCTCAGCGACACTGCAAGAAGAAGAAACAGAAGTACCAGCAAGCCAGGCAACCCATCCAGCAGAAGCTTCGGCAGATGAAGAATGATTGGTGGGAAAAGGAAGCAGAACGTCTGCAAGCTTCAGCTGATATCAACGATATGAAGACATTTCACGGGGGCGTTCGAGCCCTCTATGGACTAAAGGCTGCTGGGTCAACACCTATTCATGCTTCGGACCAGACCACACTGCTGACAGATAAGACTGGCATTCTTGCTCGCTGGGCTGAGCACTTCAACACTCTCTTGAATAGAGATTCGTCAATATCTGAAAAAGCAATTGCAGGACGCCCCTAACTGCCATGAAGGAATCTCTGGCACACCCACCCTTCAGTGCAGAGGCTGGGGGGGGGGGGGGGAAGCCTCTGAAGCAGGCCACGTTCAGGAAGCACCAGAAGCAGATGGTATTTAACTGACATGCCAAGAATGGAGGTGAGATACTCCTGAAAAAGCTGACCAACCTCTTTAAGTCCACATAGGAAAAGGGATACGTGCCCAAAGACTTCAAAGACACATGACCTGCGCATGTCTCAAAGGAAGGGTGATAAAGCGCCCTATGACAATCTTCTTGGGGTTTCATTCTTGTGCATTGCAATAAAGATTCTTGCCAGGTCACCTTGAACAGAATCATCACCCACCTAGCAGACTCCATCGTATCTCAATCATAGTGCTGATTTTCCACAGGCAGGGAACAACCGATATGATGTTTGCTGTTCGCCAGCTGCAGGAGAACTATCGTGAGCACAATAAGGAGCTCCACATGGTGTTTGTTGATTTCACCAAGGCCTTCAATACCGTTAATCGGACTGGCTTCTGGAAAGACACTTCACACGTTTGGTTGCCCGGAAAAGCTCATCCCACTGATCGTTTCATTCCATAATGGCATGCAGTGAAAGTGAAGAAAAAGAGTGACCTCTGACCCATTCCCAGTGAAAAACCGAGTGAACAGGGAAGCATACTAGTTCCCATCCTCTTTTCCATTCTGTTTGCCACAATGCTGAATGATGCATTCTGGGACTGTGACACGGCGGTTTACATCCAGTTTCGTTCAGATGGCAAACTCTGTAACCTTCGACGACTTCGGGCTAAGGGTAAAGAATCTGTTGCCCTTGTGAGAGAGTTCCTGTTTGCTGATGACTGTGTACTAGTCGTGCACTCCCATGAAAGACATCCAGTGCATCGCAGATCGCTTTGCAAGGACCTGCCAACACTTTGGACTTAAATCAGTCTTGGTAAGACTGGGGCCATGTTCCAGCCCTAACCGCCCGGGGCTGGCAATGCTCCACCACGCGTCGTCATCAACAACACAGAGATCAAAACAGTGGACAAGGTCTACTATTTTGGCAGCACTGTAAGCAGCAAAGGATCTTTGAACGCAGAAGTGATGTTGCGCATCTGAAAGGTCAGCTCTACCTTTGGCAGACTCGCCAAAAGTCTGTGGCGAGACCGTGGCATCAAACTACACACTACGGTTGCAGCGTGCAGAGCTGCTGTGGTTCTGAGTGCTCTCCTCTACTGTTGTGGGACTTAGACCACGTACCTTCAACATACCCCACAACTCGAACAGTTTCATCAGCGATGCTTGCGCAAGATCTGCAGCATTTAAATGGCAAGACAGAGTGTCCAGCCTACAGGTCCTGAAGAAGTGTGACCTACCCAGCATTGAGTGTATTCTAATCAAAAACCACCTCTGATGGACAGGATACACCGTCCGTGTGGAGAACAGCAGAGTTCCAAAAATGCTGCCCTATGGACAACTAAAGGAACGACGAGACGTAGCCAAGGAAGGCCTCTCAAGAGATACAAAGACACCTTAAAGGACAGCCTCCGAAGCCGCAACATCGACACTGCTTCCTGGGAAGATGTCGCCATTGACAAACACAGTGGAAGCGACGGTGCACCCAGGGCACGAAGACATTGGAGCGCAGCAGCGCAGCCGCCATCCCAGTACAGAGGAATCGGACAACGCGGGGCCCATCCTTGCAGGACTCCATTCCATGCAGTGTCTGTGGACCACTTTGTGCCTCAGGAACTGGTCTCCATTCCGACATGACGACAGCCTCAGGAATTGGTCTTCATTCCCACATGACGACAGCCTCAGGAACTGGTCTTCATTCCCACATGACGACCAACATCGGCAGATGACCTGCCTGCCCACTCATTTGTCAGACACGAAGGAAGAATCCATCATCCGTGTACCAATGAATGCACACTAATAAAATACAACCACGCGCAAATATAACAGAACAGCGAGAGAGAGAGAGAGGGAGAGAGAGAGAGGGTCATGTCATTAACACACACACACACACACACACACACACACACACACACATACCTCATTCAGTGCCTGAGCTATAAGGGTTTTGCCATTCTCCTTAAACTCTCGACAGCATTACATTCAGTCTCTGGTGATTCTTCGTTGGCTCATCCAAAACACTCGAGATCCTCGTCACCTCCCATCCCCTCCCATCGCTTTCTCCCTCACTCTTCTTCTTCCAATGCACATCCATCAGTCGTAACTCGATTTAGCAGATCCCCTGGGAGTAAAATCTGATCAAACATGAACTTTCCCACTCAGCCTGGCCTGTGTCAGGGAGACGCTAAAGGGGAAGGCACACTGCTCGCTGCTCAAGTAGTCTGCACAAGGGAGAAAATCTGTCTTGTGTCTTGTTGTTCCGACCAGCTTGTAAACTGGGTGGGTAAACAAAATGTATCGTGACATTGGAGTTGCCGTGCAGGCCATGCAAGTGACATTTTCTGGCTTGTCAGTGCATATGGAGAAACGGCTAATGCATTTGATGGCAACGACAACAAATGATGTATAGTAGAATTGCAGTTTAAAGAAGCATCAGAGCAAAAGTGGAATCACACTGCCATCAAACAATCGCAACGAGCTTCTATATACTGATCTTCTTTAGGCAGGACACGTAGTATACAATACAACGTCATGCAAGCAAAGGATAGAGGAATAGTCACTCATTTCGTTGATCTCATCACAGAATATGGCCTATGGTGTAAAAACAAAAAGCAAAGGATGGAACTAATATAAGAAGAAAAAGGATAATGTCACAGGAGATGATATGGGCGAGAGAGAGAGAGAGAGAGAGAGAGAGAGAGAGAGAGAGAGAGAGAGAGAGACCACAAAACGCATTTCCGATCAAGGATTGAGATTTGAGGCACAGCATATTCTTCCAATCTGGTTTTTTTTTTTTTCAAAGCTAATTCGTGCTATAAGATTTAAAGAAAAAAAGTGAAAATGAAAAAAAGAGGAATAAAGTACACGCACATGGAATTATGGAGTACATGATTTACAAACACGCGCGTTTGAATACACAGGCTTGACAAAAGCATGCATACATACACAATCATAGGATGCAGACAACAACAACAAAAACCTTGAGGGAGAGAGAGAGAGAGAGAGAGAGAGAGAGAGAGAGAAGAGAGAGAGTTTTGGTCTGGCAGCTCATTCAACATAACCCCAACAATGCTCACAGCATAACCACCAGTCTAGAGAAGTGGCCATGACTTCACGAGATCCCCAGGCCCTGTTCTTTCTGCTCATCTATCATTCTTTATTTCATTTAGTTGGAAGGCTCAGGGCAAACATCTAATCAAACATTAGCTTTGCCATCAGTGTCGCCTGATGTTCCACAGTTAGCGTAAATTACAGGGAAAGACGCCTTGCCCTCTGCTCAGCTGGATTGAACAAGGTAGGAAATCTGTCTAGGTTTGTGTTGTTTCAGAGGTCGCGGATAACGGCCGAGCAAATTACGTGTAGCAAAGTTGATACTGCTCTTAAGGTGCCTGAAGTGATGTCCCTTGGTCCAGAGTCTATATGGATGGGAGGAACACTGGGAGAAAGTGTGGATGGAGAACAGAAAGATTATCAACTAAATTTCAATTATTTCCTGCCGGCTTAGTCTTGGTTTTATTGAAATATGGCCGTCTTGCAACTAAATACTTATTCCGTCTTACTAATACATACTCAGAATCACTTTCCAGCACACATGATAATGTATCTG
>JAFLJL010004020.1:2500-5000 GCA_018398815.1 Conus ventricosus | reverse complement strand
TGTGTGTGTGTGTGTGTGTGTGTGTGTGTGTGTCTTCTTTATTTGAACGATTATCTGGAGAGAGAGAGAGAGAGAGAGAGAGAGAGAGAGAGGAGAGAGTGAGTGAGAGAGAGAGAGAGAGAATAACAAAGAAAGACCGAGAGAGACAGAGAGAGAGAGAGAGAGAGAGAGAGAGAGAGAGAGAGAGAGAGAGAGAGAGAGAGAGAGGAAGAGAGAGAGAAAGAAGAGAGAGAGAGAGAGAGAGAGAGAGAGAGAGAGAGAGTGTGTGTGGTGTGTGTGTGTGTGTGTGTGTGTGTGTGTGTGTGTGTGTGTGTGTGTGTGTGTTTGCAAACTTTTCATTTCTTTCCCTTGGTTGAAATACAGAAACAAAACTGACATAACAAAGGTGAAGAAAAAAGATAAAATAACATAACCAAACCGAAACCTACCACACCAACTACGGAAGGAAGAAACAGTGTCACTCTAGAACACCTAAGGAGAGAGAGAGAGAGAGAGAGAGAGAAGAGAGAGAGAGAGAGAGAGAGAGAGAGAGAGAGAGAGAGAGAGAGAGAGAGAGAGAGAGAGATTCATATATGTTCTATAAGTTCTGTGCCCTTTTTTGTTTTCTAATTTTCGGTCACTGTCATATCAGAAATTGACTTCAGACAATAAGATAACATTAAATGGTGTAGCTGAATCTGCTACTTGTAAACAGTTTAGATTTGTAGCTAAGAATTGTGTACCACTTTGAATATTAGTTCATTTTCGTTTCTTGCCAGTGACTGATAATATTGAAGGAGAACCCCATGTGAATGTGATTCACAGGAAGAGTAAAAGTGATTTCATTCTCCAAACTGTGCTTCCCTTTGAAAAAAATGATTAAATTAAAAAAAAGATAATGAACAGATTTTTTTTCTGAATTTTAATCACACGGTTAGCTTAAAGTGATATTAGCTGAAGCCGAGCTTAATGTTAGGGTTTCTGAGGAAGAGGTATTCAGAGAGAAGGAAGAATGCGTTCTTGGCTTTCCCCATGTTTGTTTTCTTTTCTTTCCTATTTTTCTTTTCTTTTCTTTCTTTTTCTTTTTTTTTTTTTCTCTCCAACCAGTCTCTTACACACCATGCACAGTCTGAATGTTCTCTTACAAATGGACCAAGTCTTGCTGATTTCAGGTGTTTTTGGCGTTTGATACAAAATGTCTGGGTTTGTTAATGTTCTAATGTGTGGTGTACTGACACTTTCACTCTGATAATGTGCTGCTTATACAAAGAAAACAACATTAATGAAACCAACGACTTAATTATTTTCTTCCCTTTCGGTTTTTTCCCAGGAGAGAGAGGAGAGAGAGAGAGAGAGAGAGAGAGAGAGAGAGAGAGAGAAGAGAGAGAGAGAGAGAGAGAGAGAGACAGACAGAGAGAGAGAGAGCACCAAAAACGAAGAGCTGGATTTCGGCCTTAGAAGAAAAAAAAGGAAAAAAGACACCGCCTTAGGTGCTCCACTGATCCGATAACTGATGCCACACACACACACACACACACACACACACACACACACACACACACACACACACACACACACACACACACACACACACACACACACACACACACATCAAGACTGCTTGGTTTACCAGGCATATCACGGATAACATTCACCTCCCTACATCCAGTAAGTTATTTTTTCTACCATATCTGTACCCCTCTCTTGGTATCTAGGATTGCTATTATGTAGGTAACTATCAAAGCCTCTTGAATGATCTAGATCAACATCCCAGTCAGCCACCAGAATGGTACAATACGTTTTTCAATGATTAATGACCAGCCATTTCATATACAGGCCCAGACTGTCTCTCCAGTGGAACTATTCTAGTCGCACTTTGTTGGATCATAACTGGTGTTCAGAGTATCCCTGACACATTTTCAGGTTTGCTTTTGCTACCAGTAGCACTAAGCTTTTTTTTTCCAGAGTTATGATTTATCTGCCAAAGTCTGATTTATTGAAGGTGAAAACATCAATAGGATGACTGAGCTATTAGGGTCAATCGCATTTCTTGTTCCCATCCCCTTCCCTCTGTCTTCCTTCTGAGCCAACGCCAGCCTTTCCCTCGGCACCATCCCTAAGCATCTCCCATTCTGCAGCCTCTTGTCAAATACGTAAAGTTCGTTCTCAGTCTGTCAGCCGGCGTAAAGAGAAAATCGATTTCATTTTTTAAAAACATTTTTTCCCCTCAAGGTTGAAAAATCGATGTGTTTCCTATGAACTTTGTGGAGTTTGCGCTGGAGCTGAGCAGAGGAGAGAGTCAATGACTCCCAGCGTGATGGGCTTTATAGTCAGACAGGAATCGTCTAGTTCAGTCAGATACCACTCTTCATCCTTACACCTGAGCTCTCTGTCTGTCTGTCTGTCTGTCTGTCTGTCTGTCTGTCTCTCTGTCTCTCTCTCTCTCTCTCTCTCTCTCTCTTCTCTCTCTCTCTCTCTCTCTCCAACAGACAAATGTGTTCTCTGTCTTACATTTGTAAGC
>JAFLJL010004019.1:0-18262 GCA_018398815.1 Conus ventricosus | reverse complement strand
TCCCCCTTTTCCCTTTTTAATTTACCCCTTTCGCGACCAGACATGAGCGACGAGACGACGGACAAAATGTGTAGACGAAGCAAGAATTCTAAGCCTCTCAGCAAGCGAGGGGAGCCAGAGTTTTTTTTTTTGATTTGATGGTGAATTAACGTCCTAATGGCCTGAGGCCCTTAAGGACAAGGTCCTGCAGACAAAAGTCTGCATATTTTGGCAACGTTGTCGCCTGGCAGTAGTGGGTAATTTCAGTGAGGGTCGTCTCATTTGTCTCCCAGAGCTCGCGTTCCTCTTGAACATTGGCTCAATTCTGGTCATTATCATCTTGAAAGTTGGTTCAATTTTTGGTGGAGTTGGTCTTGAACGTTGGTTCAGTTTCAGGATCTTGGTCGACCGACGGTAGGGGTGGGTGTGCCCTTGCCTGCTGTCCCCCAAACATCAGGCTGTCTTCAGGACCACCGGGGGGCCTTCTTCATGCCGGGTGCGATGGTCCTGTGCCGCGTGAGGCCGCCTCAAGGAGGGAGCAGACGAAAGTCGCTGGAGCGCTGCACAGTCCCTAAAACTTGGCGGGCACTCGCTGACTGCGGCCGAGAGGGCAATTTTTCAGCCCAAACCCCGTGAGGAGTGCCCCCGTGTCTGCCTCCCCACAAAACAGCACGGTTTTCCCAGGCCACGGTATCGCAGTCAGCAGCGCTCCTTCGTCAATCGCCCCACACCACCAGGAGCCGTCCCCCGCGACACAGGCAAGACCCGTCGTCCCCACATGGCTGGAAGGTTTTTCTGTGCCGCCCAATGACGCGACCTCTCACGTCAGCATCCTTCAAAGGAGAGCTGCCACCTCTCCCCTTGGTTGTTGACTGCTATGCCACACTCGCGTGAGCCAGAGTTTTGACGCGCATGTGAATAGATCCTCACAGACGGCCCGTCTTGTGCGAGAGGGAAACCAACGGCTTCACCTCCGTGAGGCGCCTAGCCGGGGAGCGAACTCACCGCTATATTACCGGCGTGGGGGGGGTTCCCGCCAAGTTTTAAGGACTGTGCAGCGCTCCAGCGACTTTCGTCCTGCTCCCTCCTTGAGGCGGCCTCACCGGCACAGGACCATCGCCACCCGAGCATGAAGAAGGCCGCCCGGTGGTCCTGAAGACAGCCTAAATTTTGGGGAACAGCAGGCAACATAAAACCCGCGCCTACCGTCGGTCGACCAAGATCCTGAAACTGAACCAACGTCAAGACCAACTCCCCCCAGACTTTAACCACTTTCAAGAAGATAATGACCAGAATTGAGCCAATGTTCAAGAGGAACGCGAGCTCTGCGAGACAAATGCGACGACCCTCACTGAAACTACCAAAACCCCTGCCAGGGGACAACAGTTGCCACAAATATGCAACCTTTGTCTGCATGAACCTTGTCCTTAAGGCCTCAGGCCAATAGGACGTTATCTCACCATCAAAGCAAAAGCAAGCAAGTTGGTGGCCAGCATTTTCTCTTTATTTATTCATCATTTCCTTGGTCGTCAGTCGTCGTAGCTGCACGTATTTTCCGACAGTGGTCGGGGCAGGCTTGAATATTCACCGGGTTTGGGGACAACGCGGCAGGCCTGCTGCTTGCCTTGACTTGTGCTCTTAGCTCGTGTCTCTTTTAACCCACCCAAGCCCAAATTTTTTTAAATCTTTTATTTTTTTTTACAAACTTGGTGCTGGTGCCCTTGCTGCCTTGTGCTTTGCTGCTGCTGTTGTTTGGCGCTTTGCTGCTGGGTGCTGCTCAGCTGATTACTGGGGGTGACAGTTGACACTTGCCTGAGCCAACAGACTTTTCCTCAACTCTGTGGCGCGTGGGGCGACGTCTCGAGCCCCCAGTTTGACCGTCTTCCCCATCCCCCCTTCTCGCTGACGGTCCCCTGGTGGGCGGGGCCTTTTGGCCCCGACGCCGTTATTACAAGGGCGGTAACGTTTTTTTCATATCCCGCACGTCCTCTGGCACTGCACACCCCCCCACCCCTTGCACCCCCACCTCATCCCCTTTTAGTTTTGTGAAGTACTTGCCTCTTCTTTGCATATAGCTGCCAGTCAGATTTCCTTTCGACCCCCACCCCGTTCTTTCCACCACCCCGGGTCTTTTCCCCCGCACCCCCCCCCCCCTCCCCCCCCCAAGCCCTTCTGAATTAGACTCCCCTTGTTTTATTTTACCCTAGCTCAGTCGGTGTTGTCATTAGTGTTCCCAAGTTTTCCCTGCCTGATCCCCTCGATCTCATTACATAGGTTCCACCCCCACTTCTCCCCCCCCCCCCCCCCCCCCCCCGGTCTTCCAAGCTAGGCTCTCCCCATTTTCTTATTCTTTTTATAACCTTCATTCATTGCATTTCTCGCCCCTCTCTCCTTTCTATTCCCAGTCATCTTAGTCTGTATACGCCCCCCCCCCCCCCCCCCCTGTTCTCCTTCTTTTCTCCCCCCTCTTTTTTACTGTTTTCTTCTTCAGCCTCGCTGGCTGGATTTCCTTCTGCGCCCAGCCTGTGACTACTCAGTCAGTGCTGTTCAGTGCCATTGTTCTCTTCTTTAGCCTCGCTGGCTGGATTTCCTTCTGGCCCAGCCTGTGACTACTCAGTCAGTGCTGTTCAGTGCCATTGTTCTCTTCTTCAGCCTCGCTGGCTGGATTTCCTTCTGGCCCAGCCTGTGACTACTCAGTCAGTGCTGTTCAGTGCCATTGTTCTCTTCTTCAGCCTCGCTGGCTGGATTTCCTTCTGGCCCAGCCTGTGACTACTCAGTCAGTGCTGTTCAGTGCCATTGTTCTCTTCTTCAGCCTCGCTGGCTGGATTTCCTTCTGGCCCAGCCTGTGACTACTCAGTCAGTGCTGTTCAGTGCCATTGTTCTCTTCTTCAGCCTCGCTGGCTGGATTTCCTTCTGGCCCAGCCTGTGACTACTCAGTCAGTGCTGTTCAGTGCCATTGTTCTCTTCTTCAGCCTCGCTGGCTGGATTTCCTTCTGGCCCAGCCTGTGACTACTCAGTCAGTGCTGTTCAGTGCCACTGTTCTCTTCTTCAGCCTCGCTGGCTGGATTCTCTTCTGGCCCAGCCTGTGACTACTCAGTCAGTGCTGTTCAGTGCCACTGTTCTCTTCTTCAGCCTCGCTGGCTGGATTTCCTTCTGGCCCAGCCTGTGACTACTCAGTCAGTGCTGTTCATGCCATTGTTCTCTTCTTCAGCCTCGCTGGCTGGATTTCCTTCTGGCCCAGCCTGTGACTACTCAGTCAGTGCTGTTCAGTGCCACTGTTCTCTTCTTCAGCCTCGCTGGCTGGATTCTCTTCTGGCCCAGCCTGTGACTACTCAGTCAGTGCTGTTCAGTGCCATTGTTCTCTTCTTCAGCCTCGCTGGCTGGATTTCCTTCTGGCCCAGCCTGTGACTACTCAGTCAGTGCTGTTCAGTGCCATTGTTCTCTTCTTCAGCCTCGCTGGCTGGATTTCCTTCTGGCCCAGCCTGTGACTACTCAGTCAGTGCTGTTCAGTGCCATTGTTCTCTTCTTCAGCCTCGCTGGCTGGATTTCCTTCTGGCCCAGCCTGTGACTACTCAGTCAGTGCTGTTCAGTGCCACTGTTCTCTTCTTCAGCCTCGCTGGCTGGATTCTCTTCTGGCCCAGCCTGTGACTACTCAGTCAGTGCTGTTCAGTGCCACTGTTCTCTTCTTCAGCCTCGCTGGCTGGATTTCCTTCTGGCCCAGCCTGTGACTACTCAGTCAGTGCTGTTCAGTGCCATTGTTCTCTTCTTCAGCCTCGCTGGCTGGATTTCCTTCTGGCCCAGCCTGTGACTACTCAGTCAGTGCTGTTCAGTGCCACTGTTCTCTTCTTCAGCCTCGCTGGCTGGATTCTCTTCTGGCCCAGCCTGTGACTACTCAGTCAGTGCTGTTCAGTGCCACTGTTCTCTTCTTCAGCCTCGCTGGCTGGATTTCCTTCTGGCCCAGCCTGTGACTACTCAGTCAGTGCTGTTCAGTGCCACTGTTCTCTTCTTCAGCCTCGCTGGCTGGATTTCCTTCTGGCCCAGCCTGTGACTACTCAGTCAGTGCTGTTCAGTGCCATTGTTCTCTTCTTCAGCCTCGCTGGCTGGATTTCCTTCTGGCCCAGCCTGTGACTACTCAGTCAGTGCTGTTCAGTGCCACTGTTCTCTTCTTCAGCCTCGCTGGCTGGATTTCCTTCTGGCCCAGCCTGTGACTACTCAGTCAGTGCTGTTCAGTGCCACTGTTCTCTTCTTCAGCCTCGCTGGCTGGATTCTCTTCTGGCCCAGCCTGTGACTACTTAGTCAGTGCTGTTCAGTGCCACTGTTCTCTTCTTCAGCCTCGCTGGCTGGATTTCCTTCTGGCCCAGCCTGTGACTACTCAGTCAGTGCTGTTCAGTGCCACTGTTCTCTTCTTCAGCCTCGCTGGCTGGATTTCCTTCTGGCCCAGCCTGTGACTACTCAGTCAGTGCTGTTCAGTGCCATTGTTCTCTTCTTCAGCCTCGCTGGCTGGATTTCCTTCTGGCCCAGCCTGTGACTACTCAGTCAGTGCTGTTCAGTGCCACTGTTCTCTTCTTCAGCCTCGCTGGCTGGATTTCCTTCTGGCCCAGCCTGTGACTACTCAGTCAGTGCTGTTCAGTGCCACTGTTCTCTTCTTCAGCCTCGCTGGCTGGATTCTCTTCTGGCCCAGCCTGTGACTACTTAGTCAGTGCTGTTCAGTGCCACTGTTCTCTTCTTCAGCCTCGCTGGCTGGATTTCCTTCTGGCCCAGCCTGTGACTACTCAGTCAGTGCTGTTCAGTGCCACTGTTCTCTTCTTCAGCCTCGCTGGCTGGATTTCCTTCTGGCCCAGCCTGTGACTACTCAGTCAGTGCGTTCAGTGCCATTGTTCTCTTCTTCAGCCTCGCTGGCTGGATTTCCTTCTGGCCCAGCCTGTGACTACTCAGTCAGTGCTGTTCAGTGCCACTGTTCTCTTCTTCAGCCTCGCTGGCTGGATTTCCTTCTGGCCCAGCCTGTGACTACTCAGTCAGTGCTGTTCAGTGCCACTGTTCTCTTCTTCAGCCTCGCTGGCTGGATTTCCTTCTGGCCCAGCCTGTGACTACTCAGTCAGTGCTGTTCAGTGCCATTGTTCTCACATTCTCCTCTCCTCCACCTCCCACCCCCTCATCGTCTGGTTGTACCAGCTCCCCCCCCCCCCTCCCCCTCTTACTTAAAGTCATTTCTTATTACTGGCGATCTGTTGAATGATTTTATTCCCAGGTATTGTATTAGCTTACGTCAGAATCGGAGGTCGAATGTTCGGCGTTCTTCACTCCCCTCAGGAAAAGAAAAACAACTGACAGGTCCCTATCATCATCTGGTTCTTCCCCAACTGTGGGGGAAACAACAATTAAACCTACAGAGAAAAAATCAAAGAAAGACAATACTGAACCTGAGTGTTCTGAAAAAGATACCCGTATTGAACCCCCCACTACCCCTGTCACAACTGAGCAGGAGGAAGATGACCAAAATACTGAAGTCGTAAATGAATGGAAATCTATTAAGAAGAAGAAGAGAAAAGATACTGGTTCTCACCTCCAAAGTGGCCTTTCGAACCATACCCTTCAAAATCAACCAAACAGCAAGGTAAGAAAAAATATGTCAAAAAAACAAAAATATTTTACCCCCACCCGTGTTTCTCCAGTTTCCAGTCATCATGGAGGACCTGGGTACTGGTGCAGCCACATATGGCGCACTGGGCCCCACCACCAACGTATCAGTTTGGAAGAACACTGTGGGTCCCATCTTGTCCCAACGCCCCTTGGGTCTCAACAAATGGCTCATAGGGTGCAAATCTCTTAATCAGCAACAACGCTTACTGAAACTGAAAAACCTATGCAACATAAATATCAACTGTATTAAACCTGAGACAACAACAAAGGGTGTGGTAAAACCCATCCCCCTTGGTGTGGAGGTCGCCACCTTCCTCCCCTTTATCCCTCAAGCAACAAACATAACCCGTCTAAAGAAAAGGGACGGATCCGAGTCCAAATCCATTAAAATTACTTTTTTAACCCCTATTTTACCACAATTTATAAAAATCGACACCCAGGAATTTACAGTAGAGCCCTATGTGGCTCCTGTAATCAGATGTACTAGATGTGCCAGACTGGGACATTTCAGAGACATGTGTAAATCAAAGAAAACGACCTGTCCCCCGTTGTGGCAATGTCGGCCACAGCGGGGAAGAGTGTCCCAGTCATACCCTGAAATGTGTTAACTGTGGGGGGGGGGCCATTCAGCAGCTTACCAGGGCTGCCCACAATATCAACTACGACTGCGTGCCAACAAAATAAGGGCGAACGTTTTATTGCCTACTCTGAGGCCATCAGACGCGCCAACAAAATAAGGGGCGAGTGTTTTATTGCCTACTCTGAGGCCATCAGACGCGCCAACAAAATAAGGGGCGAACGTTTTATTGCCTACTCTGAGGCCATCAGACGCGCCAACAAAATAAGGGGCGAACGTTTTATTGCCTACTCTGAGGCCATCAGACGCGCCAAGGCCGCAATAGAAGAAGAAAAACAAACTAAAACGGAGAGGATCCCCGAGGGTCGTTCAGAGGTCGACCCTTTCAGGAGACCGGAAGCCACACTGGGTCCAACAATCCCTACTGGAAAACCATCATATGCGTCCGTACTCAAAAGGGGAAACAAATCTTCTGATGATGTACAAAGTGTTTGGGAGACACCCAATAAAATAAATAAGTCCAGGGAAAAGTCAAATGTAGAAAAGCCAGGGACAAAAAAACAAGGTACAACTACCAGAAAAAGGACTGGTAGTCAAAGTACAATAGTAAAAAAACTCAAAGAAAAATCAAAACAACTTTTATTAAATAAGAAAAGAAATGATCAAAGATTAGAAAAAATAATCACAGAAAAAATAAATGAAAAACTGGACAATCTATCGGAAACCCTCATGTTACAAATTAACAACTTGACTAAACAAAACACAAAAAAGGTGGTAGAAAAAGTGACGACCGACATGGCAGAGGTAAGTGCCATCAAGGCGTCACTTAACGACATACAGAATATTCGCCCTGAGGAACAATTTTTAGCCAATATTTTTTTAGACATAGCCAGTGTTCGGGCCAGGGAGGAACCTGAGGAACTAATAAAAAGCCTGGCATCTATACTACCACCAAGTCAAAGTGAAAAGATCTGTTCCGTCCCCTGCCATCCCGGGAGTGTCGCGTGGCACTTGGCCCGTTACGCGTGCGGCACTCCCCGGGAACCGGACGAAGATCTGGAATTCAGAATGAATTTTTTTAAACACTACCATTTTTTAGATATACTTACCACACTGTATATAGTAGTTTTATACTATTTTAATCTTTTATTTGTATAAACAGCACTCTTACCGACTGACCATGGCTAATCAGGATCTAACCATTTTACAGTGGAATTGTAGAGCAATTAAAAAGACTTTAGATTACCTACTGCATTTCTTACATAATAATCCTTGTAAGTATAAAATTTTGTGTTTACAATCGCTCAATGTAACCTTTAGAGATTTACCATATATTGACGGATTTCACTATCCTCCTCAGGTAAGTGATCATGAAAAATCATATACAGTTACATATATAAGCACCAAGTTGAAGTATAAAGAGGCTGAGCCTGTCTTTAACAATACCAATCCAGTTGCATATAATAATGTTATTCAAATTCAAGATGGATATAAAAAATGTAAAATAGTTAACGTTTATTTTCCTAGAGGGTATGATAAGGCTCCCCCTCAGACTGGTTGACCACCCTCCTCCCGGCCAGGCCTGGGTCATCGCCGGAGATTTTAATGCACGGCACCCCAGCTGGGAAGCGGGAGGGAACTCGTGCCATGGTGGAGGGGGTGCCCTACTCCAAGAGATAACTGACTCTAGATTAGTACTGCTCAACGACGGCACTCCGACTAGATATCCGGACTGCCCCCTCCACTGCCGTACGGCTATAGATCTTACTCTGGTCAGCCCTCAATTGGCTGCTTTAGTCAGTGGGTCGCGGAGGTCGACCCCCTAAGATCAGACCATCGACCCATTTCTGTAACTTTTACTTTCAATGCTGAAAAAACAGATTCTTATAAAAACTCTACTTTTAACTTTGAAAGTGCCAACTGGTCACTTTTAAGAACATATTGAATAGTGACTTGAACTATGACTTCTCTGACAACAACATAGATAAATATTATGAGAATTTACGGAAAAGTATACTTGATGCATGTAATGCTTCTATCCCAAAAAAAACACTTTAATAATAAGGAAAAGCCCTGTCGGTTGAAACCATGGTGGAATAGTGAATGTGAGAAAGCAGTGAAAGAAAAGCACAAGGCCACCATGATGTTCAACAGACACCCCGGACCCCCTACCTTACAAAAGAAAAAAGAAGCAGAGTTAGAAAGTGACAAAGCAGTTGCCTCCGCGAAACTGAAATATTTTAGAAAGGATGATAAAATCATAGATTTTAAGAACCTATCTCTGGCGTGGAAGAAACTTAAAAAACTGAAGTCCAATGGTGTATTTAAAGAATCCCCCCTTACTTTTAAAAATGGCACACAAACTAAGAATGATGAAGAAAAGGCCAATCTACTGGCGAACACTTTTGCTCGTGCCAGCCAGTCTAAATGGCTACCAAAACAAGAACAGAAACGACGTCAGGCGAAAGGAGAAGTTCCTGACCCTCCACCAGATAATAATTCAGCTATTAACACCCCCTTTAAACTATCCGAACTTACTCTAGCAATTAACAACATCAAAGATCTTAATAAAGCAACAGGTACTGACCCAATTTCATACCGCGTAATTAAACAAATACCCAAGGAGTTTTTAGCCGTTTTACTCATATTTTTTAACCGGTGCTGGGCTACAGGCACTTTTCCCAAAGCGTGGAAGGAAGCCGTGGTGGTGGCCATACCCAAACCTGGTAAACCCGTACATGATCCCCAGAGCCACAGACCCATTTCCCTGACCCCCCATCTGGGCAAGATTTTTGAAAGACTGGCAAAAAACAGACTAGAACACTTTTTAGAAAAAACAATGTTATACCACACTTTCAAGCTGGGTTCAGGAAAAATAGGAGCTGTATTGAGCACGTGAGTACAATAACATCTCATATTAAAAAAGCGTTTATAAGGAAAAAACAAGTCTTTGCCACTTTTTTCGACATAAAAGGTGCCTACGATACGGTTTGGCACAGTAAACTCTTGCATAAACTAACCAAAATTGGTATAAGTGGCAATATGTATTTTTTTATTAAAACCTTTTTAAATCAGAGAACCATGAAAGTTAAAGTCGGCCAGTCTTTCTCCCAGACCCATCAGTTAGATATGGGAGTGCCCCAGGGGAGTGTTATTGCCCCAACACTTTTTAACATCATGCTTTATGATTTTAATAAAATACCTTTTAATAACTGTAAACACGACCATGTATGCCGATGACATTGCCATTTGGTCAGAAGTGGGAAAAGGGCCTAAGAACAATAATGCCCTCAAAACCCACCAGAGAAATACTGACCTGGTCACGGCATACATGAGTTTTAAACGGTTTTTGTCTTATCGCCAGAAAAGTCAGTTTTTATTGTGTTTAGTCGCACCAAAGTCCCAGATTTACATGTTTTTATTTATGATACTCAAATAGCCCGATCTACTAAAGTTAAATTCCTGGGGGTTATTTTAACGCAAAAACTTACATGGGGTGAACATATTGAACATCTAGTCAAAAAGTCCACCCCAGCATTAAAACTTTATTAAGGTTTTGGCATGTGAAAGGTGGGCCAGGGATTATAAATTTTTAACATACATCGTACAGGCCCTGGTCAGGTCTCGCCTGACATACGGCCTGGAAGTATATTTACCGCCCCCAGGAGTTTAATTAAAAATTAGAAGTAATAGAAACTTTGGTTTGACGAAATCTGATGCATGGTATTTATTGTATACACTGTATTCATATCATGTACCCTAAACATAAACTTGTTGCTATCAGAGAACTATCAGAGTACCTTTGTTGGTTATGGACACCACAACGGTTATAAGCGTTAATGTCAACATTGATGTGATTACTTCTATTGCTGATTTAAATATTGATGTTGGTGATATGGTTAGTGACGGTAGTAATAGTGATCACTTTGGTTACATTTTGAATTGGTTATGCTTTGTGACTTATGTCCTTTTGAAAACATCAGTGATGTAATGATGTTCAGTTTGAACATGATGACAGGTGGGGGGGTGGGGGGCTTTGTTGAAGACAAAGGGATGTGGTTGATATTGAAGGATGTATGGAGCCTATCTTGTACATAACAATTATGCGTCAATTGTCTTGTCGATACACATATGCAATGCCAAAAATGACTGTTCATGTATAGAGAGGGTAAATGCAACTGATCTTTTTTCGTTTTTTCCCCATTATTTGCTTATTTGTTTGGCTATGTTTTGCAAAACTTTTTATTGAATGGACATAACCATCTTCCAAGGGAAAATACTGTTATAAAAGATGTACATATATAATATTATCAAAATGGTGTTAGATTTGTTTTCCCTGTCTACCTCTATGTCTGTCCAGCAGTCTGTTTCCCTATCTGTCTGTATGTCTATTTGTCTATCTGTCTCTATGTCTCCTTCTCTTTGTGTCTCCTCCCTCCCCGCCTCTCTTTACTCCTCCTTTCCTCGCTCCTCCTCTCGCTCTCTCTCTCTCTCTCTCTCTGTCCCCTCTCTCTCTCTCTCTCTCTCTTTTCTCCCCTCTCTCTCTCTCTTTCTGTTTTTTTTTTCATGGAATTTTTAAATGTTTCATTATCCTTTTGGAATTGACTTTTGCAGTGCTACAAATGACTTTTTAGATGAGTTGGGGGAAATGGGGGTTGACATCCAGATATTGTATTTGAAGGGAAGCTTCTCATTTTGTGTGGAATGTGGTGTGGGGGTTGGGATGGGGGAGGAACTGTTGGGAGGGGGGGGGGGGGGGAGGGAGAGAGAGAGAGAGCAGTTATGATCATTATCATCTGCTGATTTTAGAGCGTGATAAAAATGTTGTCATTTTGATGTTTGATGAATGCCAACATGCCTCTCTCTCTGCTCTCTCTTATCTCTCTCTCTCTTCTCTCTCTCTCTCTCTCTCTCTCTTCTCTCTCGCGTTTGTCCTCACTCTCTCTTTCTTCTGTTCACCTGACTGCCTATCTCTCTCTCTCTCTCTCTCTGCTCTCTCTCTCTCCTCTCTGCTCTCTCTCTCCTCTCTCTCTCTCACTCACTCCCTCCCCCCCCTTCTCTTTCCTCTTTTCTAACCGCTTCTTCTTTCTTTTCTTCTTCTTCTTCTCATCTTATTATGTCACCTCTTCTTCTCTTCATTCTTCCATCTTTATGTCACGGAATGTTATCGTACTGTTTGTTTACCAGACATGCATAGTTTACAACGTTTGAAATGAATTTCTTTATATGGAAGTGAGGGCAGTTGAAATCATGGATGTTGTGTTCTAATGCAAGTTTCGGGGAGGGGGGGGGGGGGGGGGGGGGAGGGGACGGGGGAGAGCTCTGTGTCAATGTCATAAAACATGATTATTGTTTGCAGAATGGATAGATAATCTTCGAAACGATTGTGTTTCTTATTATATGGATATGTGCATGTAATGTCACGGTGGTCTCCCCCCCCCCCCTCCGCCCCCGATTCGCCCCGCCTCTCTCTCTCTCTCTCTCTCTGCCTCTCTCTCTCTCTCTCTCTCTCTCTTCTCTCTCTCTTTCTCTCTCTTGTGTTCGTCTCTGTCACTGTCTTGTGGTCGGCTGGGCTATAAGCAACATTACCTTGCCTCTGTCACTGTCTATCTGTCTGCCTGTCTGTTCCTCTTAGCTCTCTGAATCTCCAGTCTGTCTGTCTGTCTGTCTGTCTGTCTCTGTCTCTCTCTCTCTCTCTTCCTTATCCCTCTCTCTTTCTCTTCATGTTCGTCTCTATTGCTATCTGTCTCCCCTCTCATCCTCTCTGTATCCCGCCCCTCCTCTCTCTCTTTCCCTTTTCCATGAACATAGAATCTGGTAATATTTGGTGAGGATTATCCTGTTTGATGTAAACCTGTTTTGAAAGATGACTATTTTTCACCTCTATTCATTCATGTGCATGGAGGAAAAGTGCTATTTGGACCATGTTTGCGGTGTTCAAATGGAAGCCTCTTAATTGGTAAAATGAAAGAGGGGGGGGGGGGGGGGGGAGAGAGATGGTTGTGGGCCATGTGTGCATGTGAGGGGGGAGGGTGGGGAGAGGGGGGGGGGGGGGGGGGGGGGGGAGTCTGGCATTTATGCCATAAAAATGTTGTTTGAGGGACTTTTATGCGGGTAATGCGCACAGAATGGTTTGGTGCTCTCCCTCTCTCTCTATCTCGCTCTCTCTCTCCGCTCTCTCTCTTCTCTCTCTCTCTTCCGTCTTTCTTTTCTGCCCCCCCCCCCCCCCCCAGTCTATGGCTAACATGAACAAGGGCAGGAGATTTTTTTTTTTTTTTTTTTTTTTATAAATATACTTCTCCCATGCCGGTGTGTGGGCGTGTCACCTCCTGCGTGTCTTGCTCCTCGGATCGTGCCTGAATGGGCACGTGCGTGCACGAGTAAAGCATGCGCGTACGGGGAGGGGGGGTGGGGGGGGGGGGGGGGGGAGGGGGGGGAGACTGAGATGAAACGGTCGAGAAGTGTTCAATTAACGACTTTCCTTTGCCCCATTCGTCCTTGCTCTCTCTGTGCCCCCCCCCCTCTCTCTCTCTCTCTCTTTCTCTCTCTCTCCCATGAGATGTATTCAGCACCATTCATAATGTATGAATCGTGGTGGCCATGGTGTGTGGGGTGGGTGAGTGGTGGTGGGGTCCCAAATGTTGAAGGGGAAAAGAGGAAGGAAGACTAGAGCCCCCCCTCACCTTTAGGCTACACGCGTGCGCGAGGTGCATAACATGCTGCCGTATTGACATGCTTGTCTCATAAAATTCGGTATTTACCTCTCTTCGCCTGTAAAAGGAAAAATATGTGATTTTTCCCCCCAAAAGTAGTATATTCTTTTTGTTGTTGCTCTTTTTTTAAGTCCCTTATAGAAATTAAATCTGACTCATGTGCATTGCGTAATTACGGATTTATGTTGATAGAATGATACAGTAGATATGATGCTTTTGCGTATCTCTGTTAATGAGGACATTTGTTCCTCAATTTTTTTAAGTCTGAAATCATTGCATGATATTAGGTCCTACAGTTTAGTTGTAGTTGTGTGCACCCTTGCTCGCTCGCGCGGTCAAGGAAATATATTTTTTGTTACATTTTTTGTATGTTTGTTATTGTTGTTGTTGATGTGATGATGATGGATTTTGTTTTTTCTTTTTGATGTTCTTTCTCTATCAAATCGTGGTATATGGGATACGGGTACATTGATGTATTGTATGAAATCATTGTTATGTAAGCTGTGCTTTTTGGAGAACTGGGTTCCATTCTTATTTCTGATCATTTTGGCCTACTCTGCTTTAAGTTCGGTATATTGAAACAATTATTCACTGAATCGTCATGGATAGCATAACAATTGCTTCATTAAATTGTCAAGGGCTCGGTGATATACATAACGTAGGGATGTATTTCACTATTAAACAGAAAAAATATTCGATATACTGTTTACAGGGATACCCATTTTACTAATAAACTAGAGAAGTATGTAACTGCAGAATGGGATATAAATGCTTATTTGCTCGTTTCGTCAAATTCCAGAGGTGTAGCTTTTGTTCTGTTTTCGAATTAATTTTGAATTCAAAATTACAGACGTACAACGAGACGAAAACGGAAACTTCATATTGTAGCATTTAGTTCATTTGAAAAACAGTTTCTTTTGGTAATGTGTAGGGGCCTAATAAAGATATCCCATATTTTTACAATTCACTTAAAGAAACTATAAAGAGCTACAATACTAATAATATTATTGCTGTGGGTGATTGGAACATCACAATGGATCCATATCTAGATTGTTTATAATTATGTACAAGATAATAATCCAAAAGCAAGAGAAGAACTCATAAACATGACGGAAGAAATAGGATTGGCAGATATATGGAGGGAAGACAATCCGGACTGTAGAAGATATACCTGGCAAAAACGAACTCCACTGAAACAAAGCCGACTAGACTTCTTTCTATTGTCTGATTATCTTTATATTTATCATGAAAAATCTGACATTGAACCAGGCTATCGGTCTGACCATTCGATGGTTACATTATGCTTGAAATTTGGTAAAAGTGAAAAATTCAAAGGATTCTGGAAATTTAATGTATCTCTATTAAAAGATAAGCAATATGTAGACGAAATTAATAAGTTAATTCTGGATGTTATAAAAGAATACGCAGTTGATCAATCAGCGATACAAGATCAATCAGTATTGTCTGAGTTAATCAAATCTGGACTCAGATCAAGATTTCAGATAAAAATTTTTTTGGATTTTCGTTGATGAAAATTCGAGGGAAATCAATAGCTTACGCCACAATGAAAAAGAAAACAGCAACAGAAAAAGAGAACAAGATTTTTAAAACGCATTGAACATCTTGAAATCTTGAGAATAAAACAGAAGTTGAAATAAGAATAATTGGAAGAAAAAAACCAGAACTAAGAGCAATCAGGGAACAAAAAATGGAAGGTGTATTATTAAGATCAAAAGCGAGATGGATTGCAGATGGTGAAAAAATATCAAAATACTTTTGCAACCTTGAAAAGAGAAACTAATTAGTAAACAAATGACTAAACTAGTGACTAAAGATGATGAAATAATAAACGAACAAAAGATATTTTGAAGGAGGTTAAAACATTTTACGAAAATTTATACAGAAAAAAGATAACTGAAAAGTGTGAAATCAGAAAACTTGTTAAAAAAATTCCACAGTTATCTGAAGATAAGAAAAAAATATTGGAAAGAGAAATCACCATAGAGGAAGCAAGCGAAGCTTTAAAAAATATGAAGCATGGTAAAAGCCCAGGTACAGACGGCTTCGGCGCCGAATTCTTTAAATTCTTTTGGAAAACACTGGGCCCACTGGTTGTAAGATCTGTAAATGAATCATACAAAGACGGAGAATTTTCAACAACACAGAAGCAGGGACTAATATTTGCATACCAAAAGGTGATAAACCCAAAGAATATATAAAAAATTGGCGTCCTATTTCCCTCCTAAATGTAATATACAAAAATAGCTTCCTCATGTATTTCAAAAAGAATAAGAAATGTTTTACCATCTCTCATCAGTGAGGATCAAACAGGTTTCATGGCTAATAGATTTATGGGCGACAACATCAGACTAATTTATGATTTGATTAATTATTTAAATGCGAAAGACCTTCCTGGACTATTGCTCTGTATAGACTTTGAAAAAGCCTTCGACTCACTCGATTGGGATTTTATGTTGAACGTTCTAAGGGCTTTCGGGTTTGGTGAAAGTATATGTCACTGGATAGAAACATTCTATAAGGATATTAAATCAACTGTTATTGTAAATGGTCAGGCTGCTAAATGGTTTAATAATAGAAAGAGATGCAGACGGGAGACCCTATATCTCCTTACTTATTCATTATATGCGCAGAAATTTAGCCATAATGATAAAGGAAGACAAGAAGATAAAAGGTATAAAAATAAATGATGTAGAACACAAAATATCCCAGTTTGCTGATGACACTCAATTAGTAAACAATGGTGACAAAAGTTCTTTTGAACAGTCTTTTGATCTCCTTACCATTTTTGGAAGAGTTTCAGGACTCCTCATGACAGCGAAAAAAAACGCAAGCAATATGGTTAGGATGTCATAAAAACTCCAAGAAAAAATATTGTCCTCATCTAAAAATCATATGGAACCCTTCACATTCAAAATACTCGGTGTTTGGTTTACTCAAGACTTGAAAGAATGTGAAAACATGAATTATGACGATAAATTTTCGGAAGTTAAAATATTATTCAAAATTTGGTCTCAAAGAAGTATAACACCAGTTGGAAGAGTTGCTGTTCTCAAGTCACTCATTCTGTCTAAGCTCATACACCTTTGGATTTGTTACCCAACCCACCTGACCACTTAATTCAAAAACTTCAAAAGATGTGTTTTAACTTGTGTGGAATGGTAAACAAGATAGAATAAGCAGGAAAACAACAATTAAAACTATAAAACAAGGTGGCTTAAATATACCTGACATAAAAAAAATACATTAATGCTTTGAAACTTTTATGGATAAAAAAAACTTAAAATCACAAATCACAAATGGAAGAGCATTGTTATGAAAATATATCCATTCATCGAAAAAATTGAAAATTATGGACCAGCATTTGGTACAGGATACATGAGCTCTAATTTGTTTGGAGACACACCTTTATAGCCTATAGGAAATTTTGTCTTTGCGTGACACCACAAACATTAAATGAAACTTCTAGCTGAACCTGTTTTTTATAACGACAAGGTAAAAACAGGAAATGAGATAATTAAACAAAGAAATTAATTGAGAAAGGAAAGTATGCAATAAAACATTTTTGAAGGAAAATGGACAATTCATGAACTTGAAGAATTCATGACCAATGATGATTATACTATAAATTTTTGTCTCATACTGTGGATGGATTTCCTCAATGAAAGAATTCATAAAGAAAACTGGAATAAAACCTGATAATATTAATACAAACACAATTCAGAACATGCCAAGGGCTTTTAATATTATTATGAAAGAAGCAAAAGGAGCTAAACGATACTATGAAATTTTTACTCAAGATGAAGCGTAAGCCAAACTGTTGCTCTCAATGGTTAACAAAAACTTAATTCTGAAGTTTCTTGGAATAAAGTATTAACACACGTCCACAAAATTAAGATGTAAAATTGAAATGGCTTCAAATTAGAATTATTCACAGAATTATTGGCACAAAATTGTTTTAAATGCCATGGGCCTGACAAACACGACGAACTGCACATTCTGCAATGAAGAGAGAGATTCAGTCCAACACTTTTATGGATGTGCAATTATGTGCAAATTTTTTGGAAAGAGGTTGAACATTTATTTAACGAAAAATGCCGAAATTCGTTTACCATTAAAATAACACGCGATATTGTTATCTTTGGAGTCGACAAACATATGCAAACAGAGACAATTTTTGACTTTATTATTATGGTTGCTAAATCTTATATTATAAGTGTAAGATCGAAAGACGTAGGCCAAATGCTTCAGTTTTTCAGAGCCAGCTGAGCAGCAGATTCAAAATCGAACTCTATAATGCTAAAGTCAACAATGATCAAAACAGGTTTGATGCTGAATGGTATAATTACATGCGATGATTTTTTACACAAATACTTAAAAAAAAATCGATAAACAACAAAATCTCAATCTAATACGCATCTCCGTAATCCCAGTATCCATTTCTCATGTTCGTTTGTTTTTTGGTTTTTTTTTCCTTTTTTTTTGAAATTTCTCATGATATTTGAATTGACATGTTTTTTGAATGTGCATTTGAGGCAACATATTTTTTTTTTATGCATTGATATATTATCCGTATTCTTGTTGTAGTGTGGAAAATGTATATGTCAAATGTGTATGATATATATCAGGGAAATTAAAAGAAAGCTTTGAAAAAAAAAAAAAAAAAAAAAAGAAGTAATAGAAACCAGAGCGTTAAAAAATCGCTCTGGGTCTACCTCTCTATGCTGTAAAAAACTTTCTTTACAGGACATTGGCTGGCTACCGCTTCGCCATATCATAAATTAAGATGCACTCAATCAGTTGTTCGCACCTATGCGAGCACCAACCTTACAGACACTGAATTTTTTAACACTTTCAGCAACGAACAGCTTAAATTTAAAATGGAAAAAATAGAAAAAAAAAACCCTCGCATTTTTAATAAGGTTAGACAAATTATGGACGTCACTCAAGAAATATTTCAAGCAGCAGAAATCTCACCCTATCACACAGTTAAACATCCTTCTCATTCCCCCCCGCCTTGTGGATGATGGAGGAAGCAAAAATCGACATGGACCTCCACTCCATAAGTAAAAAAGAACAACCCAACATTATAGCATATCAAGCCTAAAGAAAAAATCTCTCTGTTACAAAATCATCTCCATATATATACAGACGGGTCTAAGGTAAGTAAAAATGAAATTGGCGGCTTTCGTGATCCCCCTTTGAAATTCGAAAAGCTTTATTTAACAAAGGCATTTCATTTTTACGGCAGAGTTGTGGCGGTGCTTTGAAAAAATTCAGAAAAGCGCTTTTATTTTAAACAAAGGTCATTTCAATTTTGTACCGCAGTGACGTC